>JAMXBB010000008.1:108745606-109020427 GCA_024138015.1 Lumnitzera littorea
AACGCTAAGTCAAACTAATAGTAATAACATAATATGAGTAAACTAAAAAGGTAACATAACTATATATATAATATCACTTCTATAGTAACTCGTAAAGTACATTATATATACAAAAGAAAATATACAACGGATACAATACTAAAGTACTGAATACATAGGTTATCGAATCGATATGGTAAATAAGTATTTAACTAGAAAATAGTATAATTCATAACCACTTGTAAGGAAATACATAATGATAGGTGACACGTAAAACGAACATACCAAGCTTAATATGATATACTATATAAATACACGTAAACTTAGCCCCAACATAAATATCTATAATCAATATACCAAATACAATAAAATATACTATACACTCATAATACTAAGGTGAAGAAAATACTTAGACTAGAATACCGTTGATATAAAAATAAGACATACTAATATTAATATAGTATTATAATACACTAGATAGATGTTTGAGACTATTATATAAAATACGATTATAAACGAAATCTATAATTAAACAGAAGATTGTGACTTAAATCAAATACGACAGAAAGTAGAAAATTGTCCCTAAGGTATATTTATAACTAATAACGTGAAATACAATAATATATACATTAACCATAACTCTTAATTAAAATAACACTATATAGCATAATAGCTGAATACTTTAAAGCTAAAATGAAATACCATAAAACTTAAATCAACACTAACAACTAAAATAATAAATAAAATAATAGTAAGATATACACTAAGAGTACGTTACTAAATATGAAATCAGAATGACTCACGAATTCAAATCAAGACGAGGTTACCAGACAATACAAATAAGAACCTAACATGAACAAAAACACAAAATTATAATCTGTAAAATGATAATATATTTAAACAGTTAATTAATGGCATTTACCTAGTCAATTTTGGAACACGAGAAATGGGGATGAATTAATCTAACTGTGTGTGTACCAAAAGAATTATGGCGAGCTGATATAGAGAACTAAGACTTTTGAACGAGTTGGGAATTTGGAGGTGAGGAAGATATTAGAATTGAAGGTGGGGTCTTGTTAATTAATGAGGGAAGGGGAATTATTCTTGAGAGGGAGAAAATGGCAGGGGATTTGTAAGGGTGGGATCTGATACTAACTATGCTAAGGGAAATGGCCCGGGGTGAGGGATTGAAAAGCAAAGTGAAGGATTGGGGAAGGGTCTCTAATGCATCAAATCGGAAAGGGAAATGAAGGCAAGAGATTTAGGAATTGAGGGAGGGGAGAGAGAGAAATAGAGATAAGGGATAGAGCGAGAGAGTTAGATGCAGGCGAGAGGGAGAAGAAGGAGGAAAAAAAATGCGGTTGGATAAGAAATGAATTAAGGTTTAGGGTAGGGTTCTAGGGTAGGTTCTAGGACTCTCTAAAATGTAGAGCAGAAAATATATATATAGAAAAAGAAAATAAGAATAAAATAGGCAAATGTATATATATATATATACATACCATGTAGGATAAATAAATTTTAATGTAAATGTTATAATGTAAAGTACTAAAAATTATTATATCCTTTGCGTTAAAAAAAAATATAAAATTTAATGTAATCAATATATATGTGAATTAAGGATGCTGGGATTAAATAAATTGAGACCTCAGTTTTTTATTTCTAACTTAAGTGAGTTTACGACTTAAAAGAAGTACTAAACTACTAGGATGTTTAAAAAATATGATAAATTATTGTTTGTTGCACAGTAGATTCAATAGATATTGATATGTCTATGATTCTAGTTGGTTATATGATAATTGGACTTAATTATATTAGACTAAATTAGAACATGCATTACATAAAATAAATCCGATCATCACATCATACGGAGGTAACAAAAGGCCATACGAGAGTTGATAACTTATAAATATAGTGTTTTAGTACAATGCATATGTATGATATGATCTTACATTGACCCGCGAGATTAGTAAGCATTGGAGGTGTTAACTACTTAGCTAAAGGTCGAGTCTAGAGGCATCTATTTACAGGTGATTGTAGATTGTGGGAGCCTATTCATAATTATACTTAGAACTTGGTTTTAGATTAAAATAAATGAACTGCTTTAATTTGAATACGAAATGTGGAGTTTCGTGAAGAAATAAGTTCAAATATAATACTCGAATCTAACTAATGCCATATATACTCCAATTCTAACTTCGGAGGATGTTAAATCTAAGTTGCATATAGTAATTGGTCAACTATATGTATCTATGTGACATACTATGTGATCATGCATTCATATGTTTGAATTAATATTTGTATAACTCTTGTATTATGTATGGTTAAGGGATATCTTACTAAACTTAATAAGCATACACCATTGTAAACTTTTGATGCAGAAGGATCTGTTCATTACACCTAATTGACGTACGCTCGAAGTCAGTCTAGTGTTCGAGGATATGTATATAAACTGCGAGGGAAGAGTGAACTAATGTATAGTATAACTTTTGTTATAGTTCCTATAACATTCTGCATTGTGTTATGCAATACTTAGTTAATTACCCTTTACTTCTATAGAATATTTACTAATCTTTTGAGACTATGAATGTTGTGATATTATAATGACTATACTATTTTATAAATCTTATGTTTATATAGTTATACTATGGTATTATCTTTATCTGTATACTTTTAAGTAAATAATCGTAGTAGTAGTCTTGTATATTGTATAAGAGGCTGTCAATTGGAAAGAGAACAAATTTATAGTCTTTTGTGCAATATAAAGTACTTGCCACGATTAGGCCACCTCAGATCATAATAGATAAAGAGTGGGAAAGTGAGAGAGAGAAAAAAAAATTGGCATACAAAAGTAAATAAAGAAATAGATAAAGAAAAAGAAAGATGAATAAGTAGACAAATTTATTCATCATTTATAATTTTAATTGTTTATTTTATTATTAGTTTTTTTTGTTAAATAACAGCAAATAGAGGATAATTATGTAATTTTAAGGATAACAATTACTTAAAACCCAATCATTTTTAATAATATAAATATAAATATATATACATGATTGATAGGATCCGGTCATATATTTTTTTTTTCCCCCAATTTCAGCCTTAGGAAAAATTTTGAAAAAGGAGCGTGTGGTGTAAAAGCCAAAAGATTCACATGAAAGATTACAGCCGACTTTTGAAGTCAATAATAATGGGAAAAGAAAAAAATAGAAAAAAGAAGAAGAAAATATCATGAAAATAATACTTGGAAGAAAATATTTTTAGGAATACAATCTTGAAATCGCCTAATTCATCTTGAATTCAAGATACGATTTCACCTAATCCAAGATGTTGAATTCACTTTGAAGAGACAATTTCAAGTGTATTATTCTTAAGAACATTTTCCGAAAGGTTGCATTTATGTAAATTTTTTTTTTTTTGCAATTTTTTTTCCTTTTCCCAATAATAATATCAAGGCATCTGATTCGTGGATGTCTTCAAACAATTTGCTCTCACAATTATCCAATGAAGACGCCCCCATTTTTTTTTTTAATTGAATAATTACTTCGTTGGCCAAAAAAAAAAAAAAAAAAATTGAATCGTTACTTCGTGTTTCTACACTTAATGGATCTACGTCTCTCCATTTAACAAACTCACGATATGAGTCTAACCTAAAACAGTAAACCTCAAATCCTTCCCCTTAGCTTAATTTTGGCTTTCGTTCGGAAATGGAGAGACGGATTTAAATTGTCTTGTCAGGGGTCTGTGAGAGTCTAAGCGCAATTTGATATCGTTTCATGTCACGTACATGTCACATGAAATTTTAAGAGAAAATCGGACAATCATACAATGGAGAAAACACAGATTATAAGTATATATAAAATATATATATATATATAGGTTAAATAATCACTAAAGTATCAAAACACTGATCGGTATTTGCATTTTTACTTTCAAATAATTATACAATCTAAATAACCCACGAATTCCAAAATGAAAAACAAAATATGACAGGCTGTATGTGCAAACTACTTTTGTCAAACATAGAATAAATAAAGAGATTTGCAAGGTTTAGTTAGATGACTGAAAGAAATTCCTGAAATAATACAAAGCCCCACATATACCATGAATATTATAAAGAATTTGTTCTATGTTTCATTTAAACTAAATTGTCCTAGCTAATCGATTATCACATACAAGACAATAGACTCTCCATTAAATCATCACCCATGTCCTGAACCTCAAGAACATCAAAATCATTATTCCAAGATGTCTTTTCCAAGGTCATTCTTCTCTTCAATTCAGGTTGTTCATGATTTCTCTTCGCTCCATCGTATGTTTCTTCCCAATCTCTTAAAACTTTCTTTCGCGGAGTGGTATCGCTATTACCAACATCCTTGATATCCACCACATGTTGTGTATCCTCTTGAATAGCCTTAGCAACTGTCTCAATTGGGAAGTTGAGATATGTCTTAGGACCTCTAATTCTGAAAGCGGCTTTGTCATATGCTAAAGCAGCTTCCTCTGCAGTATCAAATGTTCCAAGCCAAGCCCGGTTCCCTTTTCGTGAGGAATCCCTTATTTCCGCTGCATATTTTCCCCAAGGTCTCCTCCTGACACCCCTAAAGTGTCGCCCCACAGGCTTTTTCTCAGCATTTGCATTGGAGTCGGTCGTTCCAATGCTCATTGCTGTACTACTATTTTTATCACCACCACCACTGAACTGTTCAGGTGTGAGATCATTGTTAGGAAGGAATTGAGTGAGAATTTCCTCCCAAGCCTCGGCTCCCATTGACACCCATCTCCCCAGGCTAGGCAGCCTTTCCAAAATCTTCATATTCCCTTCTTTTTCATCTAGATTAGGAAGTTCTTCCCATGAATTCGAGCCACCGGTTTTCGACTTTACCCGGTCTTCTCCTCCATCTTCTCCAATGAAACTTGCCCATACATTCTCTAGAATTGTTTCGGATTTTCCACATTGCTTTCCCATCATGTTTGGGCACATATCTAAGATTTTGCTGTTATCAAAATTTTGAATTGGGAAATATAATTTGGGATGGATGGACCATCTTAAATATTTTTTTGTCTAACTTGATTAATAAGAGATACAGTAAGAAACTTAATGATCAATCCATTGACCAGTTAAATTAATGGATGTGAAGAGTATATAGACACAAAGGAAAGTTACTTTGGAATAATTTATTTAGGTGGAGTTTGACTTGTGTAGCCTTTCTGTAATCAATACCAGGGGCCTAATCCATTTAGATGAATTGGGAGTTGGAAGTTGTTTAGTAGGCAAGTCATGAGTAAAGAAATAGATGGGATTAACTTGAGTGAACCAAAAGTTTTATATGCAGTCTTGTCTAAGAGTATCGCAAAGTTCATTGGTAGTAGGTCATCACGTATATGGATGAGTAACGAACGAGTATTATTAATATCTAGACATCAAGCAATAATAATGGATAATTTCTCGAAAATTATCGTTTATATTTTTCAAATACTATCACTTGTCTACTAATCAATTTACATAAAGTTATCTACTTTAGAAAATTATCATTTATGCATACAATTGCTTCTCAAGGGCCACAAAAATAAATAATCAAATTAGAAATGCAAAATAATATAGAATAATTTTCACACAAATAATAATATGGAACCCAACCGTGTGCACAATATAAAATAGAGACATTCCTTTGCGGCGACCTAGTTCAATATATAATGTAGGAGGAGTTCAATATTAATATTTTATAGGAAACTTGTGGAATTGGAGCAAGAAAATTTCGTGATCGGTGTTTGATTAGGATATCTTGCCGCTATCGAGGTTTTGACTTTATGGGTTGCTTATGCTAGGTATGTGCATACATTGGGTTAATTAACTCTAATTATATCAAATACGTCATCTTTATCGCCAAGGTTTATTACATTATTGACAACATCAAACCGGCTAATAGCAAATCTTTACGTTGCCGTTCAAATTACAACAACTAGTATAACTAACGATAAACTTATGAAATTGGGATGGGGGAATTAACTACCAATGCATAAAGCAAATCCTTCTCCTTATTATTAAAGCTATTGAATCAGAAACTCTGTTAGCATGTCTACATGAGACGTGAGTAAAATTCCTTACTTGCGCAAAATTTTTTATGTCCCAATGGCCCAATGAACACCTCAGTTCAACCCCTTCACAATCTTACAAAATTAACACAGTCAAATTCAAACGAACTTTATGTGTGGTTGCTGTGGTCAGTCAAGTGATGCACGTGTAAATCAAAATTAAAGATTTGACTGCTCAGTCGATTGATTTTTTCTGAAAGAGTTCCTGTAGAGCTTTCATGTCTACTTCAAATGAATTCCAAATGAGAGAATTAGTCTCCTTCTCATAGATTTTGAAGGTTAATTTTATGCTCAAATTGGCTTAAGATAAACGGTTGAGATCTAATGTTGTTGATAGTTGTTTTATCCCTTCCAATGATCTAATGACTCATATCAATCACTTCTTTTATAGAGACTCAGGCCTAAGTTAGTGGGCTCCACCCATGGGCTAAGGCTTAGACTTGGACTTAAAGAAGCCCAACTTCTTTACATGGTATTAAAGCATCCATGGTGTTTGATGTCCTCCATTTACTTTCATTCGTTGTTATCAATTGGTTTCCACGAAAGCATGATCAATCAAGCAGATCAATCCATTTATGATCCTTTATACATATTAGGATCAAATAACCGAAATATGTCTATAGGAAATATCATTTTTAATGGATGGAATTTTTTATCTTGAAGCTGATCTATCAAAATTAGATTAGGAGCTAAGCCAAATTAGTGGAACTATTGTGAAACCAAACAAAAAAGCAACAAATTATGTGAAGTGTATTCGATGTGATTACATGGTACGTAGTTGGATTATTAATTCATTGATAAGTGAGCTTTCAAAAAATTTTCTCTACACTCAATTGGTACTTGAATTGTAGAGTGGATTGAGTGAACAATATGGTCATAGAAGTGCTCTTATATTTCAATTGTAGCATGAGATTAGTAATTTGAAACAACTTAATCAGCTTGTTAGTGTTTATTATAATAAGTTGAAGAGATGTTAGGATAAGTTAAGTGCCTTGATGAATATCCTACATGTGAATGTGGTTGCATGGAATTTTGTACTTGTCATCTTAGAGAAAGAGTGACGGATTTTGAATTGCAAATCAAATTAATGCAATTTTTATGAGATTGAATGACAAATTTGAAGCAGTTAGAAGCCACATTTTATCAATGGATCCACTACCTTTAGTGAAAAAAGCTTACTAAGAAACAAAATGAGATTACATCATCTTACAATGCAATAGAAGGTATTTCTTTTAATGTGAACAGAGTAGCAAGACTTAAAGGTAATATAAATAAAAAGAAGAGCAAGGTGAGATCCATGTGCAAGTACCATAAAGAGGAAAGACATACAGTGGAAACATGTTTTCAATTGGTAAGTATCTAGATTGGTATAAAGGAAAGAAAGTTCCAAGGAATATGAAGTCAGCTTCAAATTATGTTATAGGCAAAACTAACCATGTTTCTTCTGCTCCTTTAGATGTGAATTATAATGCAGTGAATACTTCAGTTGGTGGTTCTAATTGCTCAGTAGATCCTGCTATGCTTCAAGCTATTTGTAGCGAAGTTATGAAGATGATGAAGGACAACAAAGCTAGCCACAGATAATAGATTGTGATACTATGGTGAATAATGCAATTCATTTTGCCGATACATCTCTCATTCATTTTTTGCTTTGGTGCTTTTTATAATGACATTAGTTCTTGGATTTTCAAGTGCTATAGATCACATTAGTCCTTTTCTGTCCTTGTTTCATGAATTTCATTGTTTACCTCAGTTAACCTTATTTAGTTACCTGATAATTCCTTAAAATCAATCCAACTTACTAATACTGCACATAATAACAATAGTGAACACGCAACTATCATACAAATCCTAATTCTATTCAAATAACTTCTCCTAGTACCATATATATTCATAAATCTGATTCGTCTACATATAGTCTTGGTACTATACATAATAACAGTAGTGAACATGCCGCTTTTGTGACTACATTGTTTGATACTTCTCATATGGGTTTTGATTTAACATCTTCTTCAATTGCTCCATCCATTCGAAAGTCCACTAAACTAAGACAAACACCTTCATGGCTAAATGACAATGTTACCTCTTTACATGTTTCTGTTATTCCCAATATCACATCTTCATACACTTTATTTTCTCATGATACTCTTCACTCTTTTCATCCAGACAGTGTTGCATCTTTAGTGCATATATTAACAACTCGTAAGCCTTTTTTATTATTTTCAAGCATCTAAATGTCAAGAATTGGTTAATGCTAATGATAAATTTGGAATTAACTTCATTGCCTCATAGAAACAAAACAATAGGTTGCAAATGGATCTATAAGATTAAATATAGGTTAGATGGATTAATAGAAAGGCGTAAAACTATGCTAGTGGCAAAAAGGTATACTTACTTTGAAAAAATTGACTACCATTATACATTTTCTCCTATTGCCAAGCTAACGACCAAACACCATTTGATAACGGCCATTGCTTCTTCTAATTGGCCATTCTATCAAATATAACTTTTAAAGAGATTACAACTCTGTTAAGATATGGCAACAAAAAACATTGTGGTAAAAATACTTTTGTGTAACAACTTTTTTTCGATGCAATGAGTTAGTCACTACAAAAAAAAAAAAAAAAAATTCGAAGAGGTTAACTATTTTCCTCCTTTTTCATCTAATATTTCAATTTCTTTAAAAGTTTGGAAAATGTGTTTTTTTTTTTTAATTTAATCAAATGTTTAAATTATATCTACTACATTTTCTATTATGTGAGCAAAAATTATGTTGAAAGTGTTATAATTTATGCACAATGTGCCAAGAAATTTTTGATATATTTATAAATATTATTTATAAAAGGCAAATATTTATTACATTTATATAATTTTCTACTTGTATATATTTTACAATAAAGTCTCATAGATAATTAGAGTATGTATGAAATTATAATAAAGATATATTATTGGTGAAATTTCATGACATCGTATTATTTATAAATTGTCCTTGGTCAAATAAATATCTATATGAGACATAAATATTTAGACCAACAAATTTTATAATTAAAGGTTATTCTCATTAGATTGAGGCAAAGACATCTGAGTTGTATAATTAGGTATCCAAAGTTAAGTAGGTATACTAACCGTGACCCATTAATAGAGAACACCATATATTTAATATTATTAGTCCTTCCTCTATATAAACAAGCGTAAATAATTTTTAAACTTGAGATTTTCATATATTTTATGTATGGAATGTTGTGCTTTAATGTTATTAAATGTAATCTTTATTTGAATTATAAATAATATAGTTATTGACTAAGATATGAAATATAGAGAGAATAATAATGAGTTAAGATAAAATTCATCACTTTCTTGGGGTAGAGAGTTAGAGGTTAACATCGGGCCATTTAGCTTGGAACCGGCGATTAATTAAATTAAGCCCTACCCTTAAGGCTATAAGCTTAGGTCGATTCACATGAACCAACAATCAAAGGCCCAATTTGAAGGCCCTTAAATTGTGCTTTTTTATTTTTTTAATTTTTTTTTTCAAATTTAATTTTTTGCATTTCTATCAATTATTATTAATAATTGATCACCTACTCAAATATTTCTTTTTCTTGACCTAAATAATTTTAATGCTTTATGTGAACATGTAATAACATGTAAACGGCTCACTTTTCTTTTCGATTGAATTTTTTTTTTCCTTTCCAAAATAATTGAGAATACATGATGGTGATGGTGTTTTTTTTGTTTTAGTTTTTATTTTAAGAAAAATTTAAATTCAAATTGACCCAAATCGATGGTCAAACCGCCAGTTCAACTAGCGAGTCAGTCCATCAATTCAATGGCCCACCAAGTCGACGGTCTTTCAAGGTTAAACGCTAAGGACCTTAAGACTTAGCAATTCATCAACCAGTTTAAGCCTATCCTCATCCAAGTCAAGCTAGTTCACAATTTAGAACCGACCATTGCATAGGTCTATAAAGAGTCAATATTCAAAGTCACTTGGTTAAGATAATAGTAATTTCTAAGCTCGTGACCACGACAAGTTTTATGAGTTTATTTTATCTTGCAAACCAAAGTAAAATAATTAAATATTAATGACATGATATCATTTAATGAAAAAATTTAATTACACAATAATTGGTTCATAGTGGTCTCTCGTTCACATCTTTTCTATTATGTCATATAACTAATAATTGTTACTAGACGGATACCTTGATTTATGTTTAAATAGATAATACCTTCATGTATAGAAACCTAGAGGGTCGTACGCTATAGCACAATTAATAGGAACAAAGTTTTTAACTAGATACTAAAATTTGTTAATATTTATTTTGGAATTAGAATAAATTGATCTAAAATAATAAATTGAAAATAATTTATTTTTTCTGCATATAATATAATTGCGATTAACTATCTTTTAAAGGATATATATTTTATTATTGCTTTTTCATGTAAAAGTAGATGAAATTTATTAATTCAATGTTTAAATGTTATTGAATAGTTCATTGCAATTTACAAGTAGTTTGCCATTAATTTGTGGCAATTGAAAAGTTCACAGAATAAAAAATTTCTTTCATTAAATTAGTTAATATTATAAAAGGGGACAAAGGCAAATAAAAGAGTTGTATGATTTCTACTTAAAGATATACTAACGAAAAAGCAATAAAAGGGAATAAACATTTCGCTTACTAGATTTTTGAATTCTAATTCGAGTTATCTAGCAATATAAAGGATTGTTAACGTGTTTGTATACCACCAAAAGGACAATATTTGCAGTTCTTGTGGTGAACACAATTAAAACAATAAATCGCAACTGAACTCCATCAATAAGAGAAACAATGTTTCATTAGTAAAAGGTAATTTTATAATGTTTTATTGATATATATATTTTTTTATTGCATGTTATACATTGATCTTATGATAGATTTTATAATAATATTTTATTTCCGCTGCAGTCTTCCCGATCTAGAAAACCTAACAAAATGAAGTACTATAATCCATAAGCCTAATTTTGGTGGGTGGTATTACTAACAGTTGATTAAATTATAAACAAAAAGAAAAAGAAAAGAAACACTTTTTCCTAACTTTTAAAGAAATTGAAATATTGAATGAAAAAGTGAAAGAAAAAGCTAACCACTTCTAAAGCTTTATTTTTTGTAGTTACTAACTTAGTGCATTACGGAAAAAAAAAATGCTACACAAAAGTACTTTTGCCATAATGTCCTGTTACCATATTTTGAATTTCTCCTTGTGCATAACAAAGAAAAAGAAAATGTTCTTTTTCTTATTTATTATTTTTTTTTTTTAATGATTCTACGTAAATCTAAGCATTTATGATGATCTTAACGAGATTTTGAGTGATTGGGAGTGAAAATAAAAACATGTACAATCCACTATCATCTTATTTTACACATTCACCACACTACGCAGAGCCATTATATTAAAGTTCCACTCGACTCTATTGTCTATGATGACACATTTATTCTATCAAACACAATCTTATAAACCTACTTGCAAAAAGAACAAGAAACAAGCATTTCTTATCTTATATAAACAAAATGTAAATTCAAACATATCATCAAAAGAAAAGGAAAAAAACAACATACTGCAGGCACCATATTTTCAATCTAAATCATTCGCCAAAAAAGAATACACAAAATTTAGATGTAATTTATACGATCAAATATTCATCCACTTACCAAGCAAGTCATGTTTGGTTCAAGAGATAACACGTTGAGATAGATTGTTTTATAGAAAAAATGACTGTATTCCAGCATTACTATCCCATTGACCCCATTCAAGGCATGTTTATATTAATATTTTATTTCCGCTATGTTCTTTCTAAGCTAAAAAAATTCACAGAAAAAAGGAGATAAAGTTTTAATTCATAAGTGTTGCTTTTGTGGAAGGTATTACTAACAATTGATTAAATTATAAACAAAAAAAAAAAACACTTTTTCCTAACCTTTAAAGAAATTGAAATATTGAACAAAAAAAGGGATAAAAGCTAAGCTCTTCTAAAGTTTTATTTTTTATAGTAACTAACTCATTGTATCAGGAAAAAAAAAATGCTGCAGAAAAATATTTTTGCTATAATATTTTGTTATGATATCTTGAATTTCTTATTGTGCATAACAAAGAAGAAAAAGAAAATGGTCTTTTCTTTATAATAATTCTATGTAAATCTAAGCATTTATGATAATTTCAATGCAGTTTTGAGTGATTGGGAATGAAAATGAAAACATATACAATCTACTATCATCCTATTTTATACATTCATCACACTACACAAAGCCACTATATCAAAACTTCACTCTACTCTACTGCTTATGGAGACACATATGTTCTATTAAACACAATCATATACACAAGCATTTCTTACCTTATCTAAGCACATAATATAATTTCAAATATATCATCAAAAGAAAAAGGAAAAAACAACACACAGCCGACACCATATTTTCAACCTAAATGCTCCGCTAAGAAAGAACACCATTTAGATGTGATTTACACTATAGAATTTGTCCACATGTCGAGCGAGTCATGTTTGGTTCACAAGATAACATGTTGAGGCAGATGGTTGCATGGAAAAAATGACTGCATTCCAACATTACTATCCCATTGACCCCATTCAAGACATGTTTTATAGTAATATATCAAAATATCTTAACTTTTATGGAATCATAGGAGATAGTATACGTATATCCATGCATGGACTGGACTACAATGTCACAAGCATGTTAGTATGTATTTTAATTAATACTTGATATATGTGTGTCTAATGCACGATAGGATGATTGTAGGACTATGGTCATAGATAATGATGAACACTAATACGCGGAGAGTGACTTCCTGTTTAATCAAGATAAATGCATAGTTTTAGAAGTTTTAAAGTACAATGATTATACAAGACATCCACATCTTTCCTTCCAATCTAAAATTCAATAAACTATTTTGCCAATTCTCTTGTTGATAATATTCTTTTCTTTTCTTTTTTTGAAACATAACATTCTTTTCCAAACATGGGAAACTTATTCTTTTGGAACATTTGCTATTTTTTCCTATTTTTCCCCTTTCCTAACTTCAATCCTAAATCCAAAATGGAACAGTATTTATATGAGATTTATACGATTGGACGTGTTTTCACATACCAAGTAAATCTTACTCTCTTCATTGGTAGTATATTGTTGAGGCACATGACTGCATGGAAAAAATGGCCACAATTAAGCTGTGCTATCTGATTAACACCACCTAAGGGAATTATACATGCCTCTCTAATCTAGGTAGCCTTGAATGATGGCCCTCGTAACCCTATCCAGAAATGCACTAGAGCTTCCTTCGGCACAATTTCTTAGCCTTCAAGCCATTCTATTGTGATAGCAATCAGAATTATTTAGTATAGAAGAATATAAAAGAAAGAGCAGAGAATAAAATGCCAAAAGAGAAAATCTAAAGAAGTGTTTTCACTAAAATGAATGAATGTAACCTGATACATGTGCAATATAGTGCTTTTGTACTATTAGTTAGGAACTTATTTAACAAACTAACTATATAACTAACTATTATTAAGTTTAATTACTGTTACAAATATTAAATAATCATAATACCACCCCTCCCACCCACAATCTATAGCATACAAGTTAGGATTGGCTCATGTTGTTTCCTAATAATCTGTTGTTGCATGCACAAGAGCAGTATGAAAAATTTAAGAACCATCAAGTTATATAGAGATGGTAGAGGATGCAAGACTAATTAAAGTTGTTGTTTATTGTCTTGCATCAATTGCATTACCTGAATTTATATGATCAAAAAGTTTGAATATCTTGCCAGTTATGGGTATGTTGTTTTTGTTGATCTTTTTGTTCTGACTTTGTGTCATTACTTGCAAGGAATTACTTATCACTCTCATGCATCCAAACATGTCAAAGGAAAAGGTGTAAAGAATTGATTTTTCTATTTTTACAAACTTACTAAAGTGTATATGTTATCTATAAATTTTGGAATTCATATCATGATTTGGTTATTCCTCCATCTACTTTTTTTCTAATATTCCCGATTATAATTAATTGATTTCATTTTCATTTAATATTTTTGGCAAGGCAACTCCAGTTGTTACTTCAAATCTAAACAAGTTAATTGACATTAACAACTATCCTCACGAGAATACAAGAAAATCAAACCTTTAACATTGGCCCTTTGGTATTAGTGTTTGAGGACTTGTCGATACATTCATTTCACTTGGCATGGCATATAACTTAACGGAGCTAATTATGCATTCTCATGTTGGCTTATCACTTCAGCTTCACCTTAATATCTCTATTTAACTATTATTATCATTTTTTTTTTATTGTGAAAACTTGATCATAAGGCAATTCCACATTTCGATTTTCTAATATAGTAGATTTAGTCTAAATGTCAATCCTTAAGGACTAATATAATATTAATTACTAGTACTTCCTCCTATTTCCACTATCTAATAAATCAATTAAAGCTCAATTATTAAAAATATTAATCTAAAATTAAAACTAACTAAATTAATCTAGATAAAATAAAAATGATAACAAAACATGAAATAAAAGGCGATTAAAATTAATTACTAATTGTAGACACCTAATTTTTGCCCCTCCGTAATACTAATTTTTTATTTTTTTTAAAAAAGGGTCCCAATTCAAAAAAATAATAAATAAATAAATAATAAAAATAAATAAATAAATAAATAATAAGATAATAAAAGATAAAAATAATAAAAATTGACAAATGATGAAAACACAAAAAAAAATAAGAAAAGAAAAAATTATGAAGATTTTTAAATTTTTTAGGAAGTAAATTATTTTAGGGTCAATAGTTTTATTTTTAACTTAATTCAAATTATTATTTTACGGAGTCACATAATTTAAGTACAATTCAATTATATTAAAAATTAAAGCATAGGCTAATGGTTTAATGGATAAGTATTGGAACACAGGTATTGAATTAGCTTAAGGTTATAGATTCGAATTTTGTTAAGCACTTATATGCTTTTTATTATTTTTTATTGCAAATCTAATTTGATTTCATTATAAAATATTTAAATCTAGTTTAATTTTTATCAAATCGGGTTTAAATTAATAAACGATTTAAATTTAATTTGATCTTTATCAAATCAGATTGGAATCAATATAATATATACGATTTAATATAATCTAAGATCTTGTTTCGAGATTTATATATATTGATCGTGTGTTATAGAAAGGAGGGGATGACACAATCGTCCAAAAAATTCACAATCAACCGCGAATTTATAATTCTCAACCCGACAACTCAATCCCTCCTGTGACTGTCCCAAATCCAAGCAAGAACAGCAACTTGTATATTCGAGAATTCTCCAAGTGCAGTAGTTGCAACCGGAACAACACAGATCAACAATTCAGCCACTGCCACGGTCAACCGAAATCCAATCTACACTCGCTACAAGCTTCAAGAACACTCTGTCATTGTCCACCAATAGCAACCACGTTCTTTGATTAGCAACGCTACCACCCACGAATGGACGAAACACAAACGTCTGGCATGTTAGACAACAGCTGCACGACACACTTCTCCCTTGTGCATACAACAGCTACAGCATCTAGGATCTCCCTCCGCAATCAACCCCAACGCCAACTCCAGTCAGTACTTCAACACAACCTTACTACACTGTTGCAACAGCCCACTGTCCTTCAATTCAAGCCACGCTATACTCCACCGACCACACCGATCAGTCTACAACATATACCCAAGCACTCTTCGTTATCACCATCCTCATGCGAATAGCTTCTATGCATCTACTACAGTTTACATACGGCCAGCAACCAAGCACAAGCCCACTATTGACGCACCACTGCTGTTCACACCAGCGATCCCCCATGTGAACCTCACTGAAAACAACCAACGACCAGAATTTTGAACCCTACGCGATCAACAACTCCAGTACACATTCCAACCACAGCAGGCCCCTCTCAAACGCCTACGCCGCGACTCCAATGCTCACTGCTGCAGTAGTCCACAATTGTAGTTCAGGCCGCACAACTGGACTATGCTGCCCCAGTCGCACTGAGGACGCAATAAAGAAGTTTAAGTACCTTCTTTACAATTTTGATTTCTTTTAATTATTTGTTCATATTGTTATTATTATTTAGATTTTTGGTTTGAGGAGATTTTTATTCTTAGTATTTCATGTAAATAATTGTTAATTAAAGTGTCTTAGTTTTATTGATTATGTAGATTAAGTATTTATTAGATTATATTGGTTTAATCGAAGGTTTATTTAATAAGTAGTGATATGTTTTAGTATTAGTTATTATATAAGAGTATCATATAGATTATTTTTTATAAAAAGTTATATATATTTTAGTTTAGAGATTGTTAGGATTGGTTTTTCTTTTAGGATTAGGTCTTGTTTAAGTCCTTTTTTCTTAAAATAAAGATTAATGAAAGATCCTTTTAAAAAATAAGATTAATAGAGAGCTTTTAAAGTAACAACACTTATAAGTTAGAACCCTTTTAGATTTTTTTAAATAAATTCAATCAGTTAAACAATGTAAACTCAATTAGTTTTCGAAATTAAAATCAATCAACACACTAAAGATTTTTGGAAAGAACTACAATCGTCTGATCCCAGCTAGTAAGTGCATAGTACCTTCAAAGCGACGATAAAATCCATATAAATTTAGGTTCTTTTTCATTTGATTTTTATTTTTCTCTTCTTTAAAAAAAATATTATAATTAGAAGAATAATCCTAATTTCGGTAAATAGATAGTGGTACCCGTTAGGGTTTAATAGGTTAGCCCTCAAATTCGAAATCTTCTGGTTTGTATTAAATTGAAATCGAAGACCAGTAGTTAAATTGTAATCAATCCACCTAATTGATTATGATTTTCTTTTCTTTTTACTAACTCTGGTCCAGTGGCGACTCTAAAAATTTTTATAAATAAAAAAAAAACCGGTATTTCCCGATTTCTTTAGTCGAAGGTTAATATTAAACGAGTTAGAATTTAGTATTAATCGAAAATGAGAAAATCAATTTTAAATAAAAACCGAAAAATTCAGGCTCGACACTAATGCATTATCTTAGTATTCAATTAATGATTTTTCTAAAACATCTACGTTATCTATCAATAACATCTATGTTATCTATCAATCTCATCTTAGCTAACTAAACTATGAGGATTCTTCAATCAAGTTAATATCTTTCTCAAGACTATTAACTCATAATCTTAGTATTATAACCGGAAGATGAAATGTTTATTAACCAACATTTTGTCAAATAAATACTAAACATCTTTTTCTTAACCTGAGATGTAGCAAAAGAACATATTGGTGGGACATACTGATATGAACAAAGGTATAAAAGTTTGATTTCATCTATTAAAGAGAACAATTACCTTCTCAATTAGGGTTCCCAAACTTGAAGCAAAACTCCAGTGCTGGTACTTCACGATAGCCACAAGCTAAGAGTATTCAACAAGTTCTACTCTTTGATGTTAACTTGTGTTTCCTGCCTAAAGTTTATCCAATTGACCAACTAACTTCACATTTTCCCTCTAACACCTTATGATACTCCCATACAACTGTATAATTACCAAACTACCCCTATACTAATAGGGTAGACCATACACACAATACAACAACTCCAGCCATATCTATGACACAACACAATAGAAAGTACAAAATACAACTTCTACTACTATACTTCACTATGCTCTTATTACTTAGCACTACACTACTATTTAACACTCATTCTTTGGATTTCCTTTGCTATACACATACAACATTGGCTAATGAATTCTAGGGTTATATCAATACCCCCTTCCCTAAAAAGGTCCTTGATCCTAAGGATAAAATCTGAAAACTGAAGTTTAAAAGCATCAAGATCTTCCCATGTCATGTCCTGAACACTTTATCCTAACCATTGAATTAACACTTGTAGAATATCAAGACCATCTTGAACCTCAAATCTTTTACCCAATACCTTAGTAAGATACAAAGTACCATCCAAATCCTCATGCTGAAGATCAGTAGGTAGTTCATTTAAGACTAGAAATGACCTAGGAGACTTTTTAAGTAAGGAGACATGAGAGAAGGTGTAGGTAACATCTAGGAGCCAACGGAAGCTTATAAGCCACTTGACCCATATGTGCAGCAATTTGAAAAGGCCATAATACCTAAGAGCAAGTTTAGTAGTACTTTTAGGCCCCAACTTAGCATGTAATGCCAACCACAAACATAAAAATACCCATTCACCAACCAAAAATTGCACATCCTAGCGCTTCCTATTAGCAACAGCACAATTTCGTGGTTAAGCCACCTTTAAATTCCTACATAAATGAACAAGAATGTCATCCTTTGATTGTAAAGTTGATTTAAGAGTTGGATTCTACACTTCACATTCAAATAGATAGGAATAGATGGTAGCGGATGCCCATATACAAGTTCAAAGGGTGTCATCCCCGCCGAGGAGTGATAACTAGTATTATAAGAGAATTTTGCTCAAGAAACCCAATTTGCCTAAGTATTAGGTTGCTCAAAAGCAAAACAACCAAGATGACATTCCAAACTTCGATTTAGAATTTCCATTTGTCCATTCGTTTTTGGGTGATATTCCAAACTAAAATTCAAATGAGTCCCTTGAAGAGTGAACAATTCCTTCCAAAAAATACTCACAAATAATGGACCATAATCCGACACAATAGTACATGGAAACCTATGTAAACGCACAATCTCTTTCATGAATAACTCAGCCACTATTTTCGTATTACAAAGGTGTTTTGATAGTAGAAAATGCCCATACTTAGAAAATCGGTCTACAACCACCAAAATAGTATCATACCTTTTAAACTTAAGAAGATTAGTAAGGAAATCCAAGAAAATATCATCCCAAATGGCTTATAGAATTGGTAGTGGATTGAGTAATCCCACAAGAGACAAATTTTAAATTTTATTACATTAGCAAACAACACATGTAGCTGCAAAGTGAGCCACATCTCTCTTCATACCCACCTGATAAAGATGGGAAGCAAGGCACCTACATGTCTTAACGTAACTAGCATGGCCTCTAACTACTAATGAATGAAATTCATGCAAGAAAAGTGAAACCTAAGCTAATTTGGCTAGTAATACAAGTCTTCCCTTATAATGTAATGTATCTCCATGTAATGTGTAAGCCCCAAAGCTAAGCCAATTAACCGTAGGATTGAATTTAGAACCCAAGGTTTAGGGCGATCGATTAAAAGATCCGATCAAACCCAAATTATAAACTATTGAGAAGAATATTAGTAAAAATGACCCCGTAAACGTGAATTCAATAAAATAAGTAATAAAATAGGAGACTATAAAATTTTCAAATTTTAAGCATAATAATTGCTAATTACCGAAAAGGTAAAAAGTGTAATTTAATAACTAATAAATTACTAGAGATAGATTATATGTATACTAAAAATAATAGAATGACCTAAATAATATTTAAGAATATTTATTTGTACTATATATAAATATACATGTAAGTATAAATACGCGTAATTACTTAAAATACGCGAAATGTGCTAAAATAATACTAAATGCTTAAAGAAAATTCATAATTAATTAAGGAAAAATCAAGAAAAATCCAGAATTTGGTCGTAGCAACTGGGAAAAATAAGAAAAAATTCAGCCAATTAAATTAAGACAACATAAAAGCCAAAAATCAAGGGATAAGGCAATTGACTTGTCCCATTTAATGCACAATAAATTCCACAAAGCCCTATAAATAGCAGGAAAAATTATAGAGCTCATTTGGCCAGATACAAATCAGATAAAATTAGAGAGAGTTGAAAATTTGAGAGAAAATCCAGAAAATAAAAAAAAATAACTATGCAGTTAAGGATTTTAAAGGGAACCCACACCAGATGAGGAGCTGGGAGTGGACGGCCACCACCACCACACGGTGGTGGCAGCGCCCAGGCCAACCGACAAGGCCACGGCGGCCCGCAGTAGCCGGAGCTATCCAAATCGATGAGTCCGATTTTCAGCCCGAATCTTGTGTAATTTTGTAAAAATAGTAAATATAATTAAAAAATTATGAATTTTGTTATTCTGGGATATTTTTGTATGTAGTTTGTAGGAAAAATATTATTTTGATGAAATTATGTTCCGTAATATATGGTCTCTAAGAAATCATGCAAAACTGAGCATGTTTCGGTTTAGAAATAAATGACCTTAGGAGTGTAGTTTCAAGCCCAAAATTTTTTTGTAGATTACTTAGATGATATTAAACAGTGCTATGAAGCCCATTTTCAAAAAATTAATTTTCGAAATTTTTAGATAATTTTTAGGCCCTAAAATGAGGCATAAAATGAGTAATTTGGAGTTAATTAGATGATTAAGATATTAATTACTGACTTAGTGAATAAGTAGATGTTTTAGGATGTTGAAATCTGATGGTATATGATACTTGTAGGATTTAGGGTGTTAGATGTAATTATTAGGTTAATTATGTAGTAAATGAGTAATAGGAAAAATAGTTAATTTTGTAAATTAGGCAAATTTGGAGTAAAATCTGATTTAGGATGGATTTAGACATTTTGAAATAATAATTGCTGTTTAGAGATGGTAATTAGGGTAGTAGAAATATTAGAAGTGCATTATGTACATAATAGGCAATAATGTATAATATATAATTTTTTGGGAATATACTAAATAGAAAATCTTAGAATAAAAATTGATAATATGAAAATAATAAAAATATACAATAAATCTAATGGAAAACTTGAATTTATGTAATTATATGAGAAATTTTTACATTTTTCCACAAAGAAGGATTTAAGTGTACCGGATGGACTAAAATACTAATTAGAGGCAATGATGGTAATTAGGAGATCGGGAAGTAATGTGATTAATTTCACATTATGGGTTGAAACAGATTTCTAGGGTTGGAATCTAAAACATTACTTAGAAATCGAACTAAAACCTAATTTGGAAATCGATGCGAAAACCGAACCTGAACCTAACCCCAAACCTAGAATAATTGTAAAAGACTTAATACCTAGATAATTAGGCATATTAAACCTTAAACAAAACCTAACAATAAGCGTTATAGGATAAAATGAACTTAGAATATTTATATGAAAAGCTGAAACCACGTTCATGTTATAGGGATGATCGGCGATGGCCTGAGCAAATCGGACCTCGAATAAGTGAGCGAGGAGTCGAGATAAGTTGGGATTAATACGATGCTGTATTTTGGAGGCTTAAGATTATGCTTGGTTGTGCTTGTTAGATAGTTGAATGTGTGCATGTGCTTGATTATGGGTGATGCTATGATTCTCTTTGTTGCTCTGGCACATATTGTATGAATTGTATGTAATGATTGATCACCCTAAACTGGACTTAATTAAATATACGACCAGTAATCATAATCGAACATGCATGGCAACCCATTAGGGGATTTAGGACTATCCGGCCAAATACCGATCCCTTCGGAAGGGATAGCGCAGGATTGCAAAATGGTCCCTTCTTCATCCTCAGTCGAACTAAGTGACAAGAGAGGAGGTCGCGGCGAGGGTGAAGGCAGTGGTTCGAAGGTAGTCACGGGAGGAGCAAGGTCTTCATTACACAAGCCTGGGTTTGGTCGTGAGCTGTTGCATTAACGGCAACTCCTCAACCCGGATTAGAGCGAACGCAATTTCTCTAATCTCACGACGGGCCGGACAACGTCGTGCGATGGCATTTGCTTGCACATGCATTGCACCTAATAAGTGATTGAAAACCTTGTTGTGTGTATGGTATAGTTTTAAGTCCTCCGTCCCTACTTACTAAGCTGTGGTTGCTCACATCCCTATAGACGTCGTACAGGTGCTGGCCAAGAAGCGGCAACAACTACTCTAAAGCTAGCAACTGCTGGATCCTGGGGAGTGAGGAAAAACATGTGAAGAATAAACATATATTTTATATTTTTAAGGTTTAAGCTTTTTACTTTAGAACTTTTCATTTTTGAATAATGTAATAACTAGAAAATATATTACGGAGAAATATTGTAAACCTTAATTGCAATAACTGTATTATAATATATATATATATTTCCTCACTTTCTTAGATTAATGATTTATTTAAATTACAAACTGTTTACTTCAAAGCGGGTTAGTCGTTGACGCCTTGTGTAGATCAGGTCTAAAATAGCGGTTGTAAGGCCAACTTCTATCTTAAGATGGTTTACACGGCGGGGGCTGTTACGATTCTGCCGCTTCGGGGCGTGACATAATGCAAAGCCCACTCTAGCATCATTCCCATCCTTCAAAAGCTGTATTTTGATAACTAAGAACTCATCCTTCAATACATCTTGCTTAATGGCAACGAGATCAATCCAAATTGGACCCGAGATCCTCATCAATTTTGCCTCTTCAAACATATGAGATAAAGCATCAGTAGCACTATTATCCTTACCCACTTTATATTGAATTTCAAATTCATACCCCCAACAACTTAGACAACCAATGTTGTTGATTAGGTGTAGCAATTCGTTATTCAACAAATACTTCAAACTATTTTGATCCATTATCACTACAAATTTCCTTCCAAGGAGATAAGGTTGCTAATGGTTAATAGCTAAAACAAGCGCCATCAACTCCTTCTCATAAGCGGATCTAGAAATGTTGCTATCCGAAAGAGCCTTTCTAAAATAAGTAATAGGCATAGAATTTTAAGAGAGGACAATCCCCAATCCAACGCCCAACGCATCACACTCAATTACAAAGGGTTGGTTAAAGTTGGGTATAGACAATACCAATGCATTTGTAAGTGCTTACTACAATTGTTGAAGGGCCCAAGTGGCTTTTTCACTCCACTCAAATGCATCCTTCTTCAAAAGATTAGTGAGTGATCTTGCAATTTTTCCATAATCTTTAATAAATTTGCAGTAATAACTAAATAAACCAAGAAATTCATGCAAAGATTTAAAAGACTTAAGGATTGGCCATTCAAGAACATTCTTCACCAAAGAAAGATCCATTACCACTCCTTTTAATGAGATAATATGGCCAAAATACTCTAAAGACTCTCTCCCAAAAGCACACTTCTTCTTATTTGCTACAAATTCATGAAATTGCAATAGCTACAATACAATTTTCAAATGCTCCAAATGAGAATTCACATTAGGACTATAGACAAGAATGTCATCAAAGAACACCAATACGAATTTCCGTAGATAAGGGTACAACACTTCATTCATAGTAGCTTAAAAAGTAGCGAAGGCATTTGTTAACCTAAATGACATCACCAAGAATTCATAATAACCTTAATGTATACAGAAAGCCATCTTGTGAATATCATCCTCACATATCTAAATTTGGTGATAACAAGAACATAAATCAATCTTAGAAAAAATCATCGCACCATAGAACTCGATAAGAAACTCATCAATAATAGGGATAAGATATTTGTCTAGAATAGTAGCATTATTTAAGGTCCAATAATCCACACAAAACCACCAAGACCCATCCTTCTTCTTAACTAGTATAACAAGACTAGAAAAAGGACTTACACTAGGCCGAATGATACCTACTTTAAGCATATCTTTCACCATTTTTTCTATGTCATCATTTTGAATTTGTGCATATCTATAGGGTCGCACATTAATTCCCCCCACTCCCTCCTTCAAAGGATTTCAATGATTAGTGCATTGAGAAGGAGGGAGATTGTTAATTTCAGCAAATATAACAGAATATTCATTCAGTAAAGACAGTAGCTTTGGGTGTGATTCTTCCCCTTCCATCCCAAAATTCCACACCCCTACCTCTACTAACAAACTACAATAATCACATCCGTATAACTGCAACATGTGTCTATAGAAAATAATTGACTTATAAAGAGAAGGGTCCCCCATCAACACATGTTCCTTACCCTCAATAAGAACTTTCATACACATTTCCCTCCAAGAAATTTTCACTTGCCCCAACATCTAAAGCCATGCTACTCCCAATATAACATTTGTTACTCCCAACTCAAAAACATAACAATCCACATGAACATGTAAAGAACCAACCACGATTTTCAACCTCAGACATAGACTAGCAGCAAAAACAATACAACCATCCCTAAGTTTAATAGTAAATGTAGATGTGGAATTGACATTCAAATGCAAATAATGAACCAATCTTTGCAATATGAAATTATAACTAGCTCCACTATCTACCAAAATAGAAATATCATAACCATACAACTTACCTCAAAACTTCAAAGCTTTAGGGTTACTAAAACCATTAATAGAAAGAAGTGATAATTCTAATTCCACATATGCCCCCTCTTGCTCCTTAGTTAGTGGTTTCAGCTTAGATAACTCCACCTACCTTTCCTCCACTTTGTCATCATCTTCTTCAAGTAATAAGACCCATAGTGTTTTATTTGGTCACTTGTGACTTGGTTAAAAAGGCTGTTCACAGTTGAAACATAACCCCGTACTCCTCCTTTCCAAAAATTCAACATAGGACATCTGCTTTGGCCCCCTCTGTTGCGGTTGTGGCTGTCCCGTATTGTAAGCAATAAAAGAACTACTAGAGGCCACTGATTTATTCTCCTTCACATACCCCCCCCCCATTCACATAGGTTGAGATGTGGAGCTACTTACAAATGAACTCACATGTTGCCTCCATGACGAGTTAGATTGGGTTGTTACAGGTGATATAGTTGGTATATAGGATTACACACGTAAGATATATGTAACGGGAACATGACTTCCAGTTTGATTCTCACTAGATAAAAATACACCATGTTCAAACTCCTCCACACTCAAAGATAGGTAAATAGCATTGGCCAATGACACAAGCTACAGTATTTAAACCCTTAGTCTAATATCCTCTCTTAACCCACCTAAAAAATACCCTAACGATTGCATATCACTGATATCAGGAATTTGCACAGTTAGGGTCTCAAAAGACTTTAGAAAAGCACCCATAGTAGTAGATTGTCAAAGAGTAGAAATGGTTATGAAGGGATTCCTCGCCAATAACCCAATGTATTAAGTTAAAATCTCCTGCTTAAACACCTCCCAATCAAGCCTAGGAAGTCTCTTAAGCATTTTATGCCAGTATGACTTTTCTATATTCTCTAATCTGTTGTACTTTGAAATGTTGCTTGATCATAGTTAACCAATGCACAAGATCTTCAACTTCGCAAGTAAGAATTACAACCATATTAGTCACAATAGGACAAATTTCTTCATCCAATTCAACATAAATCCCTTCTTCAACAATATCTCTCCTCCACCTGGTTTCAATTCGTATGCCAGAAGTTGAATCCACTTTTTCCTTCATTCTCTCATTCGCAACTTGATTGCAACTCATTGTTTGCAATGTCAATTGAATGGATGCCAAAGTAGCCTCGATTCCAGTGATCAAAGCTTTCATTGAAGTGATATTATCATTAGAATTCCTATCAACAATTCTAATTTGGTGTTGCAACTTCAAAATGCTTCCTTTCCTTTCAATTCTTATTTCACCAAATTCACATTTTGTTCCAATGAACCTAACTTTTTCTCCTAATTCTTAACCTTATATTCCATTCTAGTTATTTCGATCTCTTGTAGGAATGAAATTCCTACAAACAGCGCCAATTTGATACAAATTGAGGTATAAAAGTGTGATTTCAACTATCAAATAGAACGATTACCTTCTCAATTAGGATTTCCAAACGTAAAGCAAAATACTAGTGCTAATACTTCACAATAGCCATAAGCTAAGAGTATTCAACAAGCTCCAGTCTCATATGCCAACTTGTGTTTCCCGCCTAAAGTTTAACCATTTGACCAACTAACTTCACATTTTCCCTCTAACACCCTATTTATACTCCCATACAACTACACAATTACCAAACTACCCATGTACTAATACAGTAGACCACACACACATACAATACAACAACTCTAGTTATATCAAAGACACAACACAACAGAAAATACAAAATACAACTTCTACTATTATACTTCACTACACTCCTATTACTTAGTACTACACTACTATTTAACACTCATTCTTTGGATTTCCTTTTACCATACACATGCAACATCGGTTGATGAATTATAGGGGTTGTATCACATACCTTGTCGCTAGCAGTTGATAAGGAACATTCAGAGGCCATCTTACTTCCTTTACCCTTTACTATACTAGGTAGTCAACTACCATCATCAATGACTAATTGTTCAACAAAAGCAATTTGTGTGATTGCAACCTCCAGGTATGTTAAGACTATGATTCTAGTCTCAAATCCACTCCATTCCTTCCCATTCCAATCTATTCCATTATGAACCTATCTCTTGTACCAATGTAATATAGGTGCTTTATGACCTAAATCAATCCCCAAAAGTTGTTTAACAAAGTTAATACCATTAACTAAGTTTAAGAACTTAGATTCATATGCCCTTTCATAAATAACCCAAACCCAATGATGTATCTCTAAACTATTGTTTAAAGAAGAGATTTCATAAACATTTATTCTTAAAAGAGGATAATTTTAAATTACATCCCAATAAATTTAAGTTTATAGGAAACTATATATCATTTATTGGAAACAAGAAATTCAAGATTTTTTAATACAACTTAGCATTGGAAAATGTACTAGATAACATGTAAAATTTACTATATCAGTGGATATTATATTAAGAAAGTATGTATATTGGTAATACACAAAAGAGATTATAGAAATATATATATACATATATATATGCTTATATGTATCACTGTTTAAAAAAATTATTAGATTAATATTACTAAATAAAGGAAATAAAGGTTTATCATCTTGCCAATTATGGGTATGTTGTCCTTATTGATGTTTTTGTTCTAACTTTGCCTCGTTGCTCGTAGGGACTTCCTTATGAATCTCACAGGTCTAAATTCCTCGGAAGTAATGGCTTAAATAATTGATATGTTGTCCTTATTGATGTGTTTGATTAAACTTTGCGTCATCACTTGTAAGGAGTTCCTTATGAATCTCATATATCTAAATTCATTGTAAGCAATTTCGATTATTGCATTCCAACAAATGATTTTTGATACAAAGCTAGTACATGTTGGATTAAAAGGGCAAAGATATACCTGGTGGAATAGAAGATTTGATGGGGCTTTAGTGAAGAAAAGGATTGACAGAGCATTATTCTCAAATAATTGGGTGGAGTCCTTCCCAAATACATGTCTTTTGTAAACCAGGTTATGGATTAAAATATGCTGCTTTACTAATCAACCAATACTACATAGATATCAAGAGCATAAAATCCTTTCATTTTGAAGCTCTATTGAATTCATATGCGAGCTATCGGAGTTTGATAAACAATTTCTAACATGACAGTAATCCATTTACTGCGAAGCTACTTGTAGAGAAACTTATGAAGTGCAGAGACGCATTATGTAAGTGGAAAAGAAGAGAGGCTCCAAATTTCAGCACTCACATTAGCAATCCAATTGAAAGATACTGAGAGGTTTAAGGAAGAGATGGTGAATGCTTGTAAGAGAAGATGGTAATTAGAAAAGAATTGGATGATTTGTACTTCAAGGTAGAGTAATACTATAAACAAAGATCCTGAATTAAATGGTTTAAGGGAAGGAGACCACAATACGTCTTTTTTTTAATAACTCTACAGTTCACCCAAGGAAGAGAAAAATCAAGTCCTATGCATTAAAGACGGGAATGGTCGTTGGGTCATTGATGATTAAGAGATTGTGAGGGAGTTCACACAGTTATCCTTTGGCTTTAGGATGGTACGAAATGATTTTAAAAAAAAAAAAATTTTGGTAAATTTCCTGTATATTTTCTTTTTTATATTTTTTTGAATTCTTATTACTTTATTTATTTTTTAACATTTACTATATTGTATATACATATGTATACATATATTATTATCTTTTTTTAATATCTATTTTTTATATTTTCGATTTTTCATTTTCTTCATTTATTTTTTTAATATTTTATTATATTATTTATTTATAAATACTCATAGACCAAGAAGATGTAGCCATATGTCATTTCTAACAGAAAAACTAATAACAAACTAATGGATGACTTATTTACAAACTTTTGCAAATAATGAGAACTAAAATTTAAAAAAAAATTAAATGTTTTTAGGACTCATATAGAAAAGGTGTCAAATGATAAGAACTAATTTTATACTTTTCCCTAAATTATCAAAATGGAATACATACTAAAGCTTGGAAATTGCTTTAGGCCCAATTAAGTTAAAACTATATATTTTATTCTCGATATTTTCTTATTTTTAAGCTTTTTTTCAATATTTTCAAATTTGTAGGTCTTTTTAAGAGATTATAATTTTTATTTATTTTTATATTTTTTTATTTAAGAACTTCTCCATTTTACTAATTATTTAATATCTTAGAGAAGATAATGGAGGCAAAAATGAGATGTAAACAAGAGTATAAAGATTTTGCAACAAATAAAGTTAAGGAAGAAAAACCTTTTTATTTCCATAAGGGCTTTTATTTACTTTTTAGAGGACTTAAAAATAAATATAAACATTTTAACGCTATCAATATGTCTTATCTTCGATTTTCATATTCAATAGTGATTTTCTTATTAGGAAGGTATTTATTTTTCTTTTATTGATTTAAAATTATGGTTAACTTAGTTCATATTTGAGAAAATTGTCTGTTTAGGATGTGTTTATATATATCTTTTTCCTTTCCCTCCTTAAGTTACATCCTCCATAAATTCTCAACTTCAACTTTTTGTTTCTAATTCAATTTCAAATTAACTTTTGGTTAAATATATGTTAACTAATTTAAAAACTAACAAATAAATAGCAATTTCGATGATGGTTATAGTACATTTTAAATTTTTTTTATTGCTGCAGAGCTTTCATGTGATATATTATGTATGTAGAATTATTAAGTAAACAATAATTTTATATTAATTTTTAAACTATTATAAAATTTCAGGATTTAAACATGTCATTTTGAAAAACTTTAGGATTTTATTACTAAAATTAAAAAATCTTATCCAATTGAAGCTTTTCAAGAATTTTCAAAAATTTGTTTCAAAATTGATTTTTTTTTTTTAAAGACATATAAATTCATAAAGCAAAAACAAAACCATTAGGGAAAACATATAAGGTCCAGGGTCGAAGAGGATTACATCTACTGCTCCTCCTCTCGCCCAACACATTCAAGTCTGACTACATATTTCCATTTTCATTACAAAAATGCTCCTGCACATACATATTCACAAATATAGTCTTTAAACTTCCCGCAACATCAAGACATGACATATTACTAATTGTATTGTTATTGTAAACTTAATCTAACTTGTAGGACATTGCTACTTTAGCCACATCGTGAGCTTCCTCATTCATAATCCTCGGTGTCCATCTCAAGGTCCAAGTCCTCCTTATATGCACAAATTGCTTGCAAATATTTATAATGTTAGGCAAATACAGATTATTCACATAAGGTTATGTAATATAATTTACTGCTTCCGTTGAGTTTGATTCAGTAATGATTTTCTCTCATTTCTTCTCCTCTGCTAGTTTGAATCCCCAGTATATGGTCCATATTTCTGTTTCTAAAAGTGATTGCATCGACAAAAGCTTTAAGAATCCTCCCATGCATTTTCTAGTGTGATCTCATGTTATCAAGTCTAATTTTTCAATTATTTTAATTTCTCTTTCATTTTTCAATTAATATTAACCATCAAATATGAAAGATTTCGGTTTTCTTTTTAAATTGAAAATCTTTTGGAGATACCACTTATTGAGATTTGAAAAAGAATTAAATTAAAACTAACTAGATAGATTAATTTTAACCCAGCAACTAAATCACATGAAAACCAACTTCGAAAATGGGTTTTTTTTTTTTAAACCAGATATTTGGATCCGAGGGTTAACCTATTAAACCCTAACGAGAACTACTTTTAACTTTCCGAATTTATCTTTATATTTCAAAATACCCTAAAACAACAAATTTGTATTCATAAATAAAGAAATTAAATTTATTTACAAAGAAAAATATTTATAAAGGGAAAATAAAAAAAATTCTCTATTTTAAGTTGCTCTGTAAGTGCCTACATAACCTCTAATAGAGATCAAATTTTCTGTAGTTCATTTTGAAAATTTTAGTATATTGGTTTATTTTAATTTTGCAATATCCATTGAGTTTACATTTTTAATCCATTTACTTTTGACTAAAAAAAATTTCTAAAATGGTCCTAAATTAGCTTTTTTATTTCATTTTCAAAAACTCTAGAAAAACAATCCTAATTTTTTAAAAATATTTTATTAAACTTTTATTTTTGAAAATAACTTTTTTAAGTGTAACAATCTTCATTTTTATTTAAATAAAACTTCATACATTAAGCCCCTTTTTTTTTATTTCAATTAGTTAACAAAGACGGAACAAACTACTAAACGAAAGGAACAACAAATAAAATAATAAAAAGAAACATAAAAGAAGAGCAATCAGAGTTTTATATGAATACGAGCTCCTTTCCAAAAAAAATTATGGAAAAGGACTCGTTTTAAAAAGAATTACTAATATGGTATATTGAAGGTGCACCAAGTAAATATATCTTCAATATTTTATAATATTTATACTAAAAGCACATTAAGTAAATATACCTTTAGTGTCACTTTCTACTACCCTACTAATTCCCTCTCATCCAAAACAATAAATTAATATTCTTCCAACCCTTAACTTGTAAACTAAATGAAAAGTTTTATATAGTAATCAATTACATAAAATCACAATTGGTGGAATACCTCAACAAATATGGCAAGTGGGGAAGAAATAAGCGCATAGGATGATCATCCAATGACTATACGAGTCGAATAGAAGAAAAAGTAATTGTAAAATGTAAAATTAAGATAAATAAACAATATATTGAACTGCAATATATGATGAAAAATGAAATGTATTTTGAATAATCAGTATATACAGAAAGGTGGTAATGAGTCAATGACAACATCAATACAATGGAAAAACAAAGGAGAAAATAAAAACAATAAACTAAACATATCTACTAATGCCTACACCGTGTAAAGGACCTCACGGCACGGGAAAAAAGTGAACACCCCCGTCTAATGTATGTCTGAGTAGGCTCAGGTGGTAGATTGTCGAGCTGAAGTTCCCTAAGAGGAACTAGGTCGACTAAATGGTCCATATGCAGCTGAGTGACGACTTCATCCATGTGGGGATAGAATGTCACTTTTGAGGAGCTGGTAGAGTCGCGAGATTAAGATGTTGCTAGAACTCGAGAATCATGTATGAGCTAGATCTAATTCCGGTGCTGAATTTGGCTCCTGAAGTGAAGGCAACACCTAACCTAGGGTATGTGTTGTATCCCATACTGATATGCCCTAATTCCACGGAATGATGGGCATGTGATGAGATATCGTCACCGAGGTCTATCCAACGACGTACCGCTCGAGCTTTGCCTCCTCAAACTCTAGCTCTACCCCCTCCTCGAACTCTAGCTCTACCCCTATGTGGTGTACGAGGAGCTGGCATCTCCTCGTCAACAGGTGGTCCCTACTCCCCATTGTGGTCCATATGAGATGGCTCATGTACACCCTCCTCTATAAGTAGAATATAAGGCCACTGTGCTGCTCAATGAAGTCAAGTGCCCCTTTTGCAATATCCAACGCTGTAAGATAGTCAAGTGCCAATCTAACACTCCTAAGCAAGTCCACCTGAAATAAGTAAAGAAAACAGATGTTGGTATTTATGATAACAAGTATAAACAAGTGAAAATAAAATAATTGATGATTTTAAATGTACGTACCAATCAACCAATGACAGCTCCGTGATGTTTAATATAACACCAAGTGATCTGTTTATACTACGGCCAGTAGCTCTCATCAACCCCTCGAGGATCCTAAATGTGTATTAAGAATCTGTGTCTCTATCCCTAACCTTAGATGTTGGAAGAGTGTATGTTGATCAAGTCAATATTTGTCCTACACCGGAGGTCCAACTGGTGGAGCTACTCTAAGGTGTTGACCTCCTATAGAATGTACTGATGTCCACCAAACTGTTGAACAACACAATCTAAAAAGCACCACTCAATGATGTGGAAACATATGAGTGGTACCTGGGCAGTCTAAATGTGTTATCCAGCAATACAAAAGTGAGGCAACAACTGCAGCAATTCTTCTGTATAAGGCTCCCAAACAAGAAAAAGAAAAAAAAAATAAACAACCAATCAAACAACGATGGTTATCACTTATGGGTAAGAAAAAGACAATAAAGAGGATAACTTATCATATCATACCTGTTGCGTCGTCTGCATGTCAAAAGTTGTGTGATACGCATATATGACATGCATCGAATACTAAGTCGTATCTTGCACTACCCTCCATCTAACCACCAATGGCCTATCCCCGTCGATAATAAACCCATATCGACTAAGGGGGGCAACATATGGGAATCCATCTCAAGCCCAAACCTGCAATAGAATCTCAGCCCATCCTAGCTCATGCATATCGAATGACGAGGCAAAGTACTACTGTTGGTGCAACCATGCCAAGCATGTGCTACCCTAACTAAACTACCCAGCTACTGAGAAGTCCTCCAGCAATGGCAAGAACATCAGGTGAATAAGGCTAGAAGATTTATTCATAAATATGAATCCTCCCATCAAGCTAAGTATGTACGCACGCGCACACTATCGGACTGTCTCGTCATCCGCCTAGAGGAAGTATCCAGAAGTGCTCCCACAACCACATCAGAGATAAGCAAGCACCCCTCATCCGATCAAACCTCATGCCTAGTAACCTCTCTCCTACATCAGCCCAGCTCTCCTCATCATCCGTCTCTATCCACCTCGCCACCTTGAACCCCTCAACTGGATGTCCAAGATAGACCTCAACATCTTGTAATGTGATGGTCACCTCTCCAATGGATAGGTGGAACACGTATGTCTCAGGCCTCCATCTCTCGACAAGTGTCGTAATCATATACTAATCCAACATAATAAATGGGAGTTGTGTAACTCCCTAAAACCCAACTTCCCGTATGTATGGCTCTATCTTAGGATGTATAGAGATATCCCACTCATCCATGTGTAATGACATCTCAGTACACCGCACTCGTAGTGCATAAGCCTCTTAAACAAACATTCAGTTAAGTTAGCAAGTAACACATTGTTAATAAGAGAATTAATTGTACACGATAATGACATTACTCACCCTACCCTCCCAAATGGCTTGTGAACAGTGACCGGACTGCCTCGTAAGTACGCGTAGATCAATCGGTCCCTGATCCATCTATACTACAATCACATACAAACATGTTTAATACACTAAAAAAATAAATAAATAATATAATCATTACAGCTATGAATGTATTACAATGTAATGTTTAGATAAAAAGGAATATATAACAGCCCTATTAATCTCCGGACACCTCTTCCTATTATGTCCTTCCTGCTTACATGCACTGTATCTAGTTTTGTTCGACCGCTCTCGAACATCCATCTCCATGTGATATCGCTTACGCTTAGGTTTACCTTTCTTTCATAGTAAGTTAATATTTGAGTGTAGACAAGGGAAGCTAACTTCCAGCCAGTTCAGTTTGTTACCAATCGGGTAAAAATGAGCTCGGTAACAATCCATTTGGTTTGCCCATTTATATCATGGTCCTATTGTCAATTTGCTATCCACCTTCATACTCACTGCAACAGCACATGCACAGAAATAAGGGATCTTATATATTTGCCACTTTTGACAAGTGTAAGTACGACCCCTAAAGTATATATGTCCTTCCTCCTCCCTTCAATCCGGTCCTCGTCATTCGACTACTAGTTAAAAACTCGAAAATACCATTTTGGAAGCTAAATGAGATGACTTTATGTACACTTGCTCACTCCCTCCCAATAGGCGACACGATTGTAAAATATTTTCTTCACTAATGCAGTAACAAGTAATCCACGCGTTGATTTCAAAACAGAGTTATAACTCTTGATAATGTTTGATGTTATGTATCCAAAACGGTAACATCCATCATTTACAAGAGTCCACCTGTCCAAATCAACATTATCAAACTACGCGGGAGCATCCTCCTTAGCCTGGGCCAACTTCTCCATGAAACATTCAAATTTCCTTTGTTGTACCTGCACACTTCTTGCACAATTGGTTTTTGTGAACCGTGTTAAAGTTACTAGCAACATGCCACAGACAGTATCTCCAAACTGTAAACAGTGGCTACCAACCTACTGACAAGTCCTTATATACAGAATCAATGCCGAATGCCCTATCGGATATAAGACATAATGTTTCTCCCTTCTAGCCGACTACATGCACTTTAAGCTTGCGTAGAAACCACTCCCATGTTTCTATCGATTCTGTATCAACAAAAGCAAAGGCCAATGGAACTATTGAATTGTCCTCATCCATGCTACAAGCTACCAATAACTTATGCCCATACTTACCATATAAGAATGTGTCATCAATACATATAATAGGTCGACAATATTTGAAGGCTTCTACACATGGCTCAAATGTCCAAAAAACCTACATAAATTGGGACTGACCTAGCTTTAGCAAACTACTCCAACCCCAATCCACTTGTGTCCCCGGGTTAGTTAATTTTATTGCATTTAATAGTCTCAGCAACTCATTATACGACTTCTCCCACTTACCATATACCATCTTGACAGCCTTTTGCTTTGCCTCGAAAGCCCTTCTATTGCTTACTGTATATCCGTACATAGTTTACACGTTAGCCGCAAGATCAAATTTCTTAACATCAAAGTTGTTCTATACACTAGTTATGAATAAGGTAGCCATTATGTTGCTATCGAGCTGAGGGTGATCCTGGTTCATCATCGGGTCCACATAAGTGTGCAGACCCTTTAGAATTGTTATTCTAAAAAGACCCCTTACTTTTTTCAAGCAAGCTCGTAGCCTCCACTTACAACCTTGTTCTTTCTTCTTACAATAGACCGCATATACAGTCGGTTTCGAAATGTCCACATGGAAATCACAATGGTTCCTAAGGTGGAATAACCTAACTACATCTATGAGATCCTTTTTCATGTTGAAACGCATACCGACACTCAAGTCATTAGAGTTGACAATGTTGCTGCATATTTGATTAACATCTCTCTCAAATGTTACATAGCCGCTGCCATCATATCAGTTGTTGTAAAATTGGGTGGGATCTTTCACAAGCCTGTCAATAGGTTCGTTTATTTATAAAAAGTCTTGAAACTGTCTACTAGACAATACTTCACCAATTCGACAGTAAGGCCATCGCTGCAAAGTACCTGAACCGGCACACTACTCCCGACAACATGTGGTATCACCTAGGCCTCTCACAAATTCTCAGCGTAGTCATCTTCGGACCCAACATAATCTTCATCACCATCCCCATTATCCTCATCACCATCTAGATCTACCGCATTCTCTCCATCATCAACAATTATATCCATGTGCATTCTCTCTACATACGGATCATAAGACTCTTCATATTTGACAATGGGACCCAATACTTCGTCAAGCTGCTCTTCTGTGATATTTACATGCTCATATTTAGAAAAATCTTTGTACGGTTAATTAGACTGATCCACATTTGTTTGCTTCGCACCGGTTATTATTGAATGCACATTGAGTTTCAAAAGGGTTAGATTATTTGGCTCATATATTTCATACTTACCCTGGGCACTCGATTCCCCAATGTGCCTTATGTATACTTTCTGAATACTTCATTCCCTAAAAGACTTTGCCATCTCAATGAAATTCTCAACATCCCCATCATCTCTAATGGCCATCAACTTGTAGACAACTTCAACATCATGGAAAAAGAGATACTTGTGCACAAGTTCAACACCACTTGGATCAACTTCAACACATCCACAAATTCTCCAATTGAAATGAGAAAAGTTCGAATCCTTCCTAATTTTCAATTTCTTAACGGGCTTCCTGTCATACTCCGACCCCCAACTATCCATCACTATATTTCCGTTCTCATAAACAATAATTAGATGATATAAAAAAACTTCATCTACACACCGAGCAGTAACTTTATAAAATGCACTTAGTTATCTTGTTAAGCTATGTTGTCAACACCAATACCTAACTTTAACTTTTTAATTCGACTCAATATAATAAAAATGCCAAATATATACAAAAATATATATATACACACAACAATTTCCACCTATATTTTAACATTATTCATACTTATATTCATATAACTTATGTATCGCAATACAAAAAATTCCAAAATTTAGACAACATAAAATATATTTTCATCAAATATTAATAATTTACACAACTTACAGTATATTTATAATTATGAAATCTACGTTATTAAGTAATAAATTTTTTTTTTAAAAATCATTACATAATGTCAATTATTACTAAAACAAAAAAAAAATTAAATAAATAAAATTCTCATAAGTTATAAATTGTTACCTGTTATAGACGTACGCTTATGTTAGTAAATGGTCCAGTACTTCAACTATGGCTTTTTTCGATTTTTCTTTGTGTTTTGAAAATTTTAGAAACTAATATAGGTAAAAATGAATTTTGGTTGTACGGATTGGGCCTTATATAACTGGTATATTAGAGACGTATCCACTATATATACCTTCAGTTATAATGAAATGCACTAAAGGTACACTTTCAGTGTAAAAATCATAAAATATGTATATTTATTTAATATGTCTTCAGTATAAATATGTATTTTCAGTATATTATATTTATAATTTTTTTTAAAATGAGTCATTTTTCGTAATATATTTTCGGAAAATAATCTGTATTCTTATAAAACTCACGAATAAAGACATGGGTCATCCGTAAATAGAAACGTGGGTCAAGGATGGAGCTCGGGTTGGATCTTGGATGTCCAAACACTATCCAGGCGGGTCTTCTCCAGGGACAACAGTTCAACGTCCTACGCTCCGATTCGAATACCAAAACGAAAAGGAAATTCTATTTTGATGAGAAAGTGATATCCAAAAAGAGACTTAAACACCAAACCTTGGCGTTTCGCTGTGGTTTTTAATGGTTGTTGATGCTCGGTTGAAGTGTCGATGGAGTGTTCGGTAGCAGAGAGGCCAGTTGTCGATGTGTTGAAGGGGTTTGTATTATGATGTGCCGATGGCCTGGGTGTGAATGAGGCAAGGACAGTCGCCTGGTGTTGATTGGGGTTGGAGAGTAGCAGTGACTGGGAGTATTTGATCATTGTCGCAACTCCGTATGCGTGTAGATTGTTGAAGTAGGGCGCTGGTTGAGTGGGCGAAGCGAGAGAGGACTATACAGTGATGATGGAGTTGGGGTTGCAACCATGTTGGAGGTGCAATGAATGTGAGTTTGGGTTGTTGAGGATGCTGTTTATGTTTGTGCACCAGAGTTAGGTTCAGGCCATAGGTCGTAGTTCACGCAAGTGAGGATGAAGAGTTGGGTTCGGCTTGCTGATTGTAGTAGTAGTGTGGGATTGCGTGGGGGACTATGCTGTTGCTGTTATCGCAGTCGCAGTCGCAAAGGAGTTTGAGAGGAAAGGGGGGCTTGGATTTGTGAATTCGTGCGATCGGTGTATCAGTGGGTTTGTCACGGTTTGTGAGTTTGCAGGTGTGAGGATAAGGAAGGGGAATTGGAGTGTGGAGCTTAGGTCGTCGAGTTGGGGCTCTGTTGTAGGATTCGTACGAGAGAGAAGAAGGTCAAGGTCTGCTGTACTGATGGATCTACAGTCGATTTGGGTCGGTGGATGGAGATTGGGTGTGGCACTTACAATTATATCCTGTACGTGTGTGTCGTGACGCCGTTGATTGTGGGTTTGTGGGTACAGCAAATATGGGGATTGTACGCGATAGTGGCTATGCGTGTGTGGGCTAGTATTGCAAGTGAGCGCCGGAGTTGGTTTGGTGTGAATAAGAGTGGCTAAGTGTGGGATGAAGGAGAGGGCTATCGATGGTCAGGTGTTGGGTTACAATTGTCGACGGTCGAAGGGTTCTTTAATGACTGATAATTCAATCTTTTTCATCATATTGAGTCAATTAAAAATAAAGCTCCAATTAAATTTTCTTTTATCAAATCTTTCATGAATCAACATCTTGTAAAACAAAGAGATTCAACAAAAATAAAAATCTGGATTTGAAGTTATCAAATGTATTCTTCCATGTTTATTTCAAGTTTAACTTGATGAGGAAGGAGATACATATTGTCACGTACAAAATATATCCACCCTTAGTTGGAATCGAATCCCTCATCTCTTTCTACTCACATGTACCAAGTCCATACGCCTAGCCAACTTGACTAGACATCTTTCTCATTAATTTATGCAAAATTGTCTATACTTAAACTTATATAAAAACTAGACCTAACCTTAATTTTTACTTTCAAATTCAAGCTTAACTTAGCTTACCTTACCTTAAAATGACTTAAACTAAAATGAACCTAACATATTAAAATAGCCCAATGTACATGCTTAAGATTTTCGATCTTAATTTAATAAATTTCGAGTTCTATTTTAATTAGTCCAATTAAAACATATTTAAATTAAAAAAATTCATTTAAATATTTTATTATGATATTATTCCAACAAAGTCTAAAAATTTTAAAGACTTTAAATTTATCAAATCATACATATATTTTGAATTTTACTTAATCCAATCTTAAACAACTGACTGACTTAATTTAGATATCTTTGATACTTTGTATTTTTCAATTTTTTTTTTTATTTTTCTATTTTTCAAATTTTCTTCTTTTTTTTTTATCTTTTCCAAATTAAGACCTTTTTTCTTTTATTTCAAAAAATTAAAACTACAAAAACCTAAAAATGGAGTGTCTATAACCCCATGTTGTAGCATTGTGGCATCCCTCTTTAAATGCTCCATCACAATTTATCTTGAAATATCTTACTGGTGGTGGTGGTCTCCATTGCGTCTTTCCTTTGCTATGGCATGGATACAATCTATCTCTTTTTAAGTGTGCCTAGAATTCCTTCGTTTTGAGTTCACATTGGTTCGACCGGGAAGTTTCTATTGCAGCTTTAAAAATGATCCTGTTTCTTTCATTCCATATGCTCCATTTGTATAATGTAAAGGTGATGTTCCATGGACATCCCTCTCTTCCCCATTTCTTTTTTGTTTTTGCATTCTTTCTAAGCCATTCTAAGAAGTTTAGGTTGAAAGACTCCTTGAATTCGCTAGAATTACTTGCTCTCCCCCAAACATGCTTGCTAACTTCACAACCTATAAGGAGATGTTTTATCGATTCTTATTCTCTCCTGCATAAACTGCATATGGAATCCTCCTCCTCTATTCCTCTCTTCTTTAAATTGTCTTTGGTAGCCAAGGCGTTCGTCGCACATTTCCATATAAAGAATTGTATTTTAGCGTATGTTTTTAGTTTCCATATCCAATCAAGGTATTGTTTCTCCCTCTCCTCTTCTTTACAAAGAGCTATATAAGCTAATTTAACTGTCGTTTCACCTTTAGTTTCCAGAACCCAACATATCTGATCCTCCTGTTCATCCCCTATGAGGATATGATTTCGTAGTAAGATTCTTATTTCCTCAATTATAGGATATCCTATCCTTTCCTCATCCCATCTATCTACCTCAACCCAGGCCTCAGCTAGAGATGGATTTATGCTCTGCTTAGCAATTGCTCCTGCCTTTTTTGGTATAAAGACAAGAAGTGTTTTGTTTAATTCACTTCTAATTTTTAGCATTGTAAAGGCTTCTAACACTTTTTTGACAATTGTCTCCACCACTATATTCCAACATTCCTGATAGAATTTAATATGGTATCCATCTACTCCAAGTGATTTATCAGCCTCAATGCTTTTTAGCGCCCTAAATATTTCCTCTCTAGTTACTTACCTGATCAATTCCTTACTTTCTTCCAAGGAAAAACTTAGTCCCTCAAGGTTAGGGAGTCTAAGCCTAAGAGAAGTTGCTAGTTTCTCTAAAGAGAAAAGGTTTTATAGTATTCTATAACAACATTTCTTATCTCTTCCTCCTCAATTATCCTATTCCCAACCTAGTCATATATACCACAAATTATTGATTTTGCCCTCCTAGCAATAGTAATCAAGTGGAAGAATTTTGTGTTTCTTTTTCCCCTAATAATCTAGTTTGCTCTAGATTTATTTTTTCCACAAAATGTCCTCATTGTTCATGAGTTGGGCCAACTATTGTTTCACTAGGTTATATCTGTTTCATTTATTTTGCATGGGCCTTTCACTTATTTCCTTTTCTAAGTTCTCTGGGGTCTCTCTAATTTTCTTTTTCCTTAGAGGTATTATCCCAAACACCTCCTTGTTCCAGCCCCTCAATTTCTCCGTGAAGTCTTCCAACACCTTCATTAGATCATCACTATTGTAAGGCCGGTTACTTTTTACAAAATTCTTAAAAGTTCTAGATGATTTATCCACATGGCCTAAAATCTGAAAGGCCTACTTCTCCTATCCAGTGAGTTGCTTAGATGAAACAATTATTTTTCAAGAAATGGAAAGTTTTATAATTTGATTGCAATAACCCAAAAAAAAGTTTTAAATGGCTTTTAGTTTTTGTTTTTTTTTTTTTTTTTTTAGCACACGGATAGTTGGTTTGCTTATTTTTAATAGTGAGTGAAAATGTCATTTGACGTAAATGCTATAATTACAAGTACCTTGAAAATATTCAAATAGTTTTATTTGTTTCCAATGTAAGCAAACATTAATGGTTTCTACATTTTTCATGGAAATATAATATTGTATAATAACAACACTAAAGAGGTACATTTTTGCAGCAATTCAAAGATATAAAGACGTGAAAGTATTAGAATTTGCGAAAATCATTATTAATACCATAAATAAATATAACAGATGAAAATATTGAATATGAAAATATAAAAATATGTACATATAGTTCAAAAATCAGCCCAAATGAAAAGAATTATATATAACATATTTGGCCAAAAAAGAAAAGAAAATAATTATAGGCATAGGAAGGTTTTCTTTAATTAACAATTCCATATATTAGACACCACACATTAAAATAAAAATTTTGGACACTTCATTGAAAAATTAAAAGAAAACAAGAAAGAAAATGTCAACAAATCAAGGTAAATCTCCTAAGTGAAATGTGTTTTATCCATTAGATTATGTTCAACTACAAAATCATTTTATTTATGCACGTAAACACCCAAAACGGCCTCTTTGTTAATGACCACGAAGGCAAAGAGATATGTTGGTGAAAAGAAAAGGATGGGAGTGGAGGCAATAAAGTGATGTTGGTGAAGAGAGGAGGTAGATGGGACTTTCAGCAATGAAAAAGAGGCCATTGCGAGTTTGAAAGTGCAATGTCACTCGCATGCGGCGTGTCTCTAGTGAAAGAGACAGACAACCTTATTATGGTACATGTGTCCTAACTTCTACAACTTTTCAAAAAGGAAAATAAGATTATTCCCATGATGATGATAAAGAATTAGCGTGCATACAAGTTAAGGGAAACAACTAATAATAAGATGGCATCACTAAATAATGACTAACAATCGCGTATCTACGTAAAAAAATTTAAAAATAATACAAAAAATATTACTATAATATAATAAAATTGTATGTTGCAGAATAATGGTAAAAGGTTTTGATTTCAAAACAAAATCCAGCTTGGTAAAAATACTTATATTGCAAATCTTTTAGTAAATGCAAATTATTTAATTTCTAGTCTATAAATGAAAACTTTTGTAAAATGCTTATTATAACAATATTTAATAACCTATTATTTTGATATATTCTTTAAAATGTGATAAAGGATTAGTGTGCGTACAAGGGAAATAAGTGATAGCAATTCAATGCTAAATAAAATTAAAATGGTAATAATTCTTCTGTTTTTATCAAATCGATCAAAAAATATATAAAGAGCTACCAAAATTAAAATGAAGAGAACAAGTTTTAGTTTGGTGTCTTATACTTGTGAGTCCGTTGTAGTCTAGTCGGTTAGGATATTCGGCTCTCACCCGAAAGACCCGGGTTCGATTCCCGGCAACGGAATTTTTTGTCTTTCTTTTTCCACTCGTATTGGTGGCCCGAGCTTCATTAAGCATATCTGTGGCATGAGTCATAGTGGTGGAAGACACGTATACAGAAAGGAGAGAAGGTAACACGTGGGCTGTGGACTTATAACACGCAAGGCTGGCACTCTTTTATAAGGGGTGAGTTTACTTTAAGATTTGCCTTTAGAGGCGTTCGGATGGATAACCTCCACGATCGTGTATCAGTATCAGTAAAACTTTTCACCACTAATGGAGATTTTGGCAAGTGTGTCTAGCTGACGTAAGGGTGATATTTTAGTTGTTTTGGGTCTTCTTAGTTTGCAGAAGGGATTAGTGTCTAATATTTCAAATTTCGGCTCATAAGTGTACTTAAAAGTTTTTATTCTAAAAAATTGGTGTATCTCAAATATTTTAAACTTAAGTAATTTTGATTGGTTTGGTTTAGATATGAGTTGTGGGAAGCTTTCCTCTGCGATAGCATATTAAAATCATTGAAACTTTCTACCAACTAATGGGGATTTGGTTAGTGCATATAGCTGATAAAAGAATGATATCTTAATTGTTTTAGAAGTGCCATATAGGGATTAGTGTGTCTAATATTTCAAATCTTGGTTACCAGTATACTTAAAAAATTTTTGCTCTAATAAAATGGTGTATCTCCAAGCATTTCAAACTTAAACTTGAGTAACTTTAAGTTTCTTCATGGTTTGTTGGTTGCGTTGTTTAATGCCATCAAAATTCCGATTTAGCTAAAATTAGGTTCATCAACTGGTACCAACGATTTATTTTTCTAAATATTTGGGCTTCCTTATCTCCAACTTTTGGTCTAAGCGATTTACTGAGTTCGAAAATACCAGACTACTAGTCTAGCTTTCTTTATAGGTCTTCTGTGAACCTAAATGGAACCTGAAACTTACAGTACAATATCTATTGAAGTACATGGCAAGGTAACCTAGTTTTTCGATTGTGTATACATTAGAACAAGAGAATCAATACTTTGGTTATTTGAGCCTCATTTTCTATAAGTTGCTGGGGAGTTGCTATTCCGTCTAAAGAAACTAATTTGCACTCCTTTCAACACACTCATGCTTGCATAAGTGCACTAGGTGGGAGTAGCAGGTTCATGTGCCAATATCACGTTGAATCGTGATTAGTCCGTGAATCGACGATTCAGGATTAATTCATATGACTCGTTGGTTCATGGTTCTTGAACCAATTTTTTTTTTTTTTTCGTGCCCCTTCTCCTAAGCCTTTATATTATTTTTTCTCTTTCTAACCTTACCGATCCTTTAACCATTTTTTTTCTTCAATCCATCTAAAAAATATATATTAAAAACGAAAAGAAAATAAAATATAAAAAAAAATTCTTACAGTATAAATACATAATGTCTTAATCTGATCGAATAGAGTGAAGTAGTTGGAGGAAAAATATTTTTTATAATATTTTACGGTTGCCCATAAGGTACCTACGTATTCGCTAATCGAAATTAGACCGTCGTAGTTCAGTTTATATTTTTAGAAAAAATTTAGTTTGTTGATCAATTTTATATTTTCAAAAAAGCTTCAAAGTGTACATAACCATCCAAGTTAAATTTTTTTAATGAAAATAATTTCAGTCGGTCATAATTTGGAAAAACCTAATGCTATATCAGCACTTTTGAGAAAACCATACCATTTAGTTTTTTTGGACAATTAGAAGGAAAGATTTTTCTACACGATAAAACTTTTTCGTAAAAGATAAAAAGAAAATTTACTATATATCATCTTTAGGTAACTATTTATGTTCATGAGTACAAGTGGAACCAACGGGTGAGCTTAGGCTTCCAACAGATCAGTTCCAATTACTGAAGTAATCATCCTCTTCGCTTGATGTGCCGCATGATTCTTATCATCTGTAGCTCGCCCTATACCAATTTTCTGTGTAAGCATTTGCATCAACATTAATAACAAATAAGGAGGCTTAGCGTTCGTCTACGATCAAGCCTGCTATACTAAACGCTTGCTCAATAACAACCGTTAAAGCCGGAGCAGTGAGTACTTCACGGGTGATGCGAAATAACAGTAAGTAATTCTTTCTATGCTTTTGCCACCACTCTAAAATATCGAAGTCCTTGATGAAGATATTTTTCAAAAACTCAAAATTTGCATTGATATAGTGCTGCATCTTAAACATTGGATCACCAAATCGTTGCCTCTTCAATTTTTGCGCCAGTAAATGCTCACCCATAAAAGAATAATGCCGCTTCTTGGTGGGTAGCAAAAGAGAGACTGATGATTGACTACCGTACTAATTTTGATAGCAGTTGAGCATCTCCTTTATGTCAGCCGTCGTTGCCAACACTTCTTACTATGCTTTCAAGTTATATATGTCTTGAGAATCCGTTAGATCTTGAAGGTAACATAATAAGTTTTCAAATACATCAGTAATAATTCCATTTTACAACGAGGGTCTAGAATAATTACTAAAAGATAAATACGAGGAATTTCTTAATAATAAGTTAACCACTTCAACGTCATATTATATACGCATACATATAAGTTTGGGTCCGTACAAGCCTAAATTAGCACGCTAAATATACTAACGGCTGACATAACAAATAAGTAAACACTAAGCCTATAAACTTGTGAAAAAGTTTTAGTAATATCATGAAAAACTTTCAAAACTTTAAGTAATTAGATGCAAATAAATATCCCAATTACTGGGGAAAATGTCAACTCTCTGCATGTTGTATATTGCAAAATCACATAGCAATTCACTGTAAGGAATTGTGCTATGCAACAACTCGTAAGTTGAGTTCCAACGATGTTGCATATCCATCTTAAATTTTCGAAGTCTCTTCCAGCGCTCCATGCAGAAGTTTCTTCACTTTTTGTACAGGGATGGCCTGTCTGTTACTGTCTTAACAACGTTCTTTATCGAAGTAATACTATCGTGTAAAGCTGCAATGATATCCTTAACACACAAGTTAAGAAAACAACATGCACAACGTATGTAGAAAAAAATCTCTTCCAATGCTGGTTGACAGTAATTTTGCAAATCAAATATTGATGCAGTATTAGCAATTGTATTATCAAAACTAATAGAAAAAATTTTCCTTATTAATTCATATTCATTTAAGATTTCTTTAATAATTTTATAAATGTTTTACGCCATGAGTCAATCATTAAATACCCTTAAAGCTTATAGTCATTTATTAAGTTTTCAATTATCGTTTACCCAATGAATAGTAATACCCATATAAAAATTATTACGAAAAGAATCCGCCCATATGTCTACACATATGGACACTTGCATAACGAGGGAAACAAACTTATTTACAAGCTCCCTCTTACCTTTGTGGTAGAGCTATAGAGCTCCTGTGTGGCTCAAGTTATCATTCTGTGGCTCGACTATCGCAAGTTGGGGTTGAATGTCTCCTACTCGTTTTGACTTTACCACTCTGATGCACCCGCATTGAATGAGAGGTGCATATTCTCTAAGTACTACAATAGGTTATATTTATGTATCTCTTCATCATACCTCATTAGCATTTATCCTGATGAACCACCGCCTTGGGCAATCTATTGCTCGTTCTATCTATTCCTACCTCCCCGAAATGCTTCAACCTTAAGTACCTGTTAAGGATACTATATCCCTCTCTCGGTTTTCACGAATAACTCACGTTACAATAGTTGCAGAATGCCCTCGAGTTCTCTCCTTTTGTCTGTACCTTTACCAAAATTAGTAGTAAAAATGTTAAACTTACCAGATTTATGGGGCTTACTTGAGCCGAATGGTCTCGAACTGCTGGGCCCATATTGTCCCATATATTGCTCTTCTGTTTCAAGAATAATTTCAATGTCATCCTCCTCATCCTCAAACATGCTTACAGGACAACTCATCCGTAAGCGTTCAAATCACACGGGTCATACAAGGATACTTATATAAGGAGGTTCAAATCTAACATGACATTTAGGGACATTCATGTGTAGAGATTCAAAACCGGGAGGTAACTGTTACGCCCCGAAGCGGCAAAGTCGTAACAGCCCCGCCGTGTAAACCATCCTAAAATAAAAGTTGGCCTTACAACCGTTATCTTAGACCCGATCTACACAAGGTGTCTACGACTAATCCGCTTTGAAGTAAACAGTTTATAATTTAAATAAATCATTTACCTAAGAAAGTGAGGAAATATATATATATGCACTATAATTTAGTTATTACAGTTAAAGTTTACAATATTTCTCCATAATATATTTCCTAGTTATTACACTATTCAGAAATAAAAAATTCTAAAGTAAAAGCTTAAACCTTAAAAATATATGTTTATTCTTCAATGTTTTTTCTCACTCCTCAGGATCTAACAGTTACTAGCTTTGGAGTAGTTGTTTGCCGCTTCTTAGCCAGCACCTGCATGACGTCTATAGGGATGTGAGCAACCACAGCTCAGTAAGTTAGGATGGAAGACTTAAAACTATACCACACAATAAGATTTTCAATCAACTTATTAGGTGCAATGCATGTACAAGCAAATGCCATCGCACGACGTTGTCCGACCCGTCGTGAGATTAGAGAAATTACACTCGCTTTAATCTGAGTTGAAGAGTTGCCATTAATGCAACAGCTCACGATCAAACCCAAGCTTGTGCAATGGAGACCTCGCTCCTCCCGCGACTACCTTCGAACCACTGACTTCACTCTCGCCGCGACCTCCTTTCCTGTCACTTAGTTCGACTAAGGATGAAGAAGGGACTATTTTGCAATCTTGTGTTATCCCTTTCGAAAGGGTCGGTATTTGGCCGGAGAGTCCTAAGTTCCCCTAACGGGTTGTCATGTATGTCCGATTATGATTACTGGTCGTATATTTGATTAAGTCCAGTTTAGGGTGATCAATCATTTCATACAAATCATACAATATATGCCAGAACAACAAACAGAATCATATCACCCATAATCAAGCATATACACACATTCAACTATCTAACAAGCACAACCAAGCATAATCTTAAGCCTCCAAAATACAGCATCATAATAATCCCAACTTACCTTAACTCCTCGCTCACTCACTCGAGGTCCAATTTGCTCAGGCCATCGCCGATCATCCCTATAACACAAACGTGGTTTCAGCTTTTCATATAACTATTATAGGTTCATTTTATCCTATAACACTTATTGTTATGTTTTGTTTAGGGTTTAATATGCCTAATTATCTAGGTCTTAAGTCTTTTACAATTATTCTAGGTTTGGGGTTAGGTTCGAGTTCGGTTTCCACATCGATTTCTAAATTAAGTTCTAGTTCGATTTCTAAGTAATGTTTTATATTCTAACCCTAGAAATTCGTTTCAACTCATAATGTGAAATTCATCACATTACTTCCCAATCTCTTTAATATCATCATTACCCTTAGTCGGTATTTTATTTCACCCGATACACTTAAATCCATATTAGTATATCGAATTCACTCCTGATGTGAGAAATTTTTACATTTTTCATCTAATTCAATAAATTCAAGTTTCCTATCAAATTTATTGTACATTTTTATTATTATCATAATATCAATATTTATTATAATATTTTCTATTTATTATATTTCCAATAATTACATATTATGCATTATTATCTATTATGTATATCATATACTTCTAATATTTCTATCACTCTAATTACCATCCCTAAACATCAATTATCATTTCAAATTTTCTAAATTCATCCTAAATCAGATTTTACTCCTAATTTCCATAATTTACAAAATTAATTTAAAATTAATTATTTTTCCATATTACTTATTTACTACATAATTAACCTAATAATTACATCTTACATCTAACACCCTAAATGCTACAAGTATCATACTCCATCAGATTTCAACATCCTAAAACATATACTTATTCACTAAATCAGTAATTAACCATTTAATTACTTAATTAACCCTAAATTACCCATTTTATGCCCCATTTTAGGGCCTAAAAATTTAAAAAATTAATTTTTGAAAACGGGCTTCATAGCACTATTCTATATCATCTAAGTAATCTATACAAAAATTTTTGGTTTGAAACTACGCTCCTAAGGTCATTTATTTCTAAACCAAAATATGCTCGGTTTTGTACTATTTCTTAAGGACAATATATTACGAGACATATTTTCATCAAAATAATATTTTTCTTAAAAACTACATACAAAAATATTCCAGAATAACAAAATTCATAATTTTCTAATAATATTTACTATTTTTACAAAATTACATAAAAATCAGGCTAGAAATCGGACTCACCGATTTGGGTGGCTCCGGCCGCCGTGGCCTTGTCGGCAGGCTTAGGCACTGCCACCACCGTGTGGTGGTGATGGCCGTCCACTTTCAACTGCTCGTCTGATGGGAGTTCCCTTTAAAGGCCCTAATTGCATAGTTTTTCTTATTTTTTTTTCTAACTCGAATTTTTCTCTCAATTTTCGCCTCTTTCAAATTTTCTCTGATTTCTAACTATCCAAATGAGTTCCTAAATTTTTCTTGCTATTTATAGAGCTTTAGTGTAATTATTGTGCATTAAATTAGACAAAACAATTGCCTTATCCCTTAATTTTTGGCTTTTGTGTTGCCTAACTCTAATTGGTTAATTTTTTTTTTTTAGATTCTGACTTGCCACAACCAGATTTACATCATTCCATACTCTTCTGATTTTTCCATAATTAATTTATAATTTTCTTTAATTATTTACTAAGTTTTTTGCCAATTTAGGTAATTTCGTGTATTTTTATCTACACGTAAATACATGTGGGGTACATGTGAAAATTCCTAATTATTATTTTGGTCATTCTAAAATTTTTAGTATTCATATAATCTATCTCTAGTAATTTATTAGATATTAGATTACACTTTTTGCTTTTTCGGTAATTAGTAATTATTATGCTTAAAATTTGAAAATTTTACAGTCTCTTATTTTATTACTTATTTTCTTAAATTCAAGTTTACGGGGTCATTTTTACTAATATTTCTCTCAATAGTTTATAATTTAAGCTTGATCGGATTTTTCAGCCGATCGAAACCTTGAATGATTGATTGTGGGGCTTACAATGGCTTACTTCAGTAACTCATACGTTGATGTTCAACGTCAAAGCCAAGAAGTGGTATGTTTCGATTACTCATGCGATGAAATTCTACATTGAAGTCTGGAGATGGGGTAAATTCTTTTTCCATGTTCTCAACCATATCCTATGTCATCTGCTCATTTAGGTCGTACTCGTTATCCAAATACGCCTAAATGTCCTCAAACCGTAGTGGCACAAACGACATATTGGAAGTTCCAACGCCTGTACCCTTACTTTTACCACCAAATAACAAACCGTGTTTTTTACTGGAAAATGTACAACTCAAAAATCTTTCCATTAGTGTAAATATTTATGATTGAAATACAAAAATAATATATAAGAGAAAATATAGCGGAAACTATATGATGGATATGTGTATATCAGCGTTATTTGCTAATGTAAATTGTTCTGTGTAGTGAAGTGGAGAATTACGCACAAAAACTTGTGGTTAGTAAAAAGAAATATTTCTAACAACGTTTCGCAATTGAAAAAATTATGAAGGCAGAATGGTTGGAGTTGGAGAGATTTAAGTAATTTGTAGAGTAAGTGTTTCTACTAGGCCTAAAGCTATTATTTATAAAGACTGAGGAATATGAGAATGTGTCGTTTGAAATTTAAAATTTTAAATTTAAAATTTTAAGTGGTTCAGCGTCACAAATTTTAAATTTTGAACTTGAAATTTAAATTTTGCGACGAATGTACTAAATTTTAAATTTGCATATGCAAATTTAAACTTTTCAACATATGTGCCGAATGTAAATTACACAGACTAACAAACAGAAGACAGGGGGGGTAAGGTAGGGCTAGTCATTTAACCAGCAAAAATTTTTTTTTTTTAATAAAAGCGGCGATTCAAGGACCGTCGAGTCAAGTGGTTCTATCCAAGTAAACAGCCTGGGCACTAAAAGCCCAACGATTCAACCCTGTCACTAACAGCCCGAGTTAGGCCTATTCACGATCCGGAATCAACTTTTACCCTAATCTAGATAAGAGTGCTTTGTCAGTAGTAGGAATTAAAGTACCTTGTAGTTTTCCCTCCACCTCAGTTTGTCTTACAATACCTTCTATAGCTCGGCTTGCAGTAGAACCTTAACCCACTCAAGCAATTTATTATTATGATATATGGCAGGAGAGGAATTCCACATGCCTTAGGATTACAACAAGAGTTAGAGGAGGAAAATATTAGGAAAATCCTTAGCTCTATTAAACTTTTGGATCTAAGTTTCTTGAAAATGTAATTGGCTCATTAGTAAGATAGTGGTTTGTTTTAGTCTTCACTTTGTTAGGCTTGTCTTTCCTTTGCTTGTGTTGAAATCTTACACACCGCTAAACTTATCCACCATTAAAAAGAGAAAAAAAAAAATCAAATTCGAGAATATGTTTCAAGTTGAATAAACTAAACTATTTAAAAATTAAGCAAGTTTAATTGAAATGAAACCGAGATTGGACTTTATTGAGCAACGTTAGTGTAAGTGAAGCTTAAATATCCAAGTTTGGTCAGCTTCAGTTTTTAATTTTTGTGTCATGTTCGAGCTTGAGCTTAATATTGCTCGATTACATTACATCCCTTGATCAAGATATGAAGTTAATCCCAGCAAGAACCTATGCAGTAAGACCAACAATAAGGACAAATACAGCTGTAGTAAAAGTAGGTTCAAAGAATGGGATAGTGATTTAAATACCAAAATTGTTTACATTCTTCAGCAGAAAAGAATGACCCCATTCCACAAGTTAAAAGGAATCTTTTAGCGTCTTAACGATTCAGGTAACAGACTTCCATAGAAATAATTAAATACACAAATTAGAATAGCTGTGTAAAACTCCCCATCTATTGTCAATTCTTGCAACAATGTAACTAAACTGAGAAATTGGTACTTTTCAAGCAGTGGATTTCCTTTATTCCTACAACAATGGCCAAGACATCACTATATCGTCAGTGTTGAGTGGATCTCTTTGATGATGGCAATAAGCTGCAATGCCTGAAAGAATACAGCTTATCCATGATTCTTCAACATTGCTTGCATTCTTGAAAGGGATGAATGATGATCTGATTAGTGCTTACTACACATCTAAGCAACAAAGTTATGATGTTACTTGAATATAGCAGTTTTGAAGCTTGCTTTTGGATCAGCTGCATTGTGACTGGTATGTCATTTACCAAGTTGACCTTCATAACCGAGAAAAAGGAACTAACATACTGAGACACAGAGAGAGAGGGAGAGAGGAAGCACCAATGAATTATGATGCAAGAGAATGTGCCTTCATCATTGCTCCAAAGATCCCATCTGCAATAAAGAGAGAGAAAGAATGTATAGAACATTAAAACCTAAATTTGGAGTTGTAGCCTTTGGCATAATTACATTATATGATAGCACAGAAATTTCAAGTCCTTACCACATCCGCAACCAATTTATGACATGTTTCCAGACAGCATATAATATCTTTGGACGTGTAGATACATAAAGCAAAGATTCAAGGAGGATGGCCAAAATGAGTTCCATCGCACACAGATTATGGCAACTTAGGTTGTCCTTTTTCATTCCCCTTTTCTCCAATAACCTGTATTGTCACAAGAAGCAGAACATACCTCTCTCATCAACGAATGGTGGATATATCACAATTTTTTCCATTTTTCAGTTTAAGATCCAAGTACTGTTTTTCACCCCAACAAGACTGTTCTAGTAGACCATCAGAAAGAAGTGGAAGGAGGCAAAATCACAATTCCTTTGCTTTGCAAAGTGTGCAATGACGGATTTTGAATCACAAGTTCGATTATGATTGTTACTATTTAAGAGGGTTACCTACCGTTTTCTATAAAGAATTGTGTTGCTAGATTCCTTACAAATGGATCCATTCCTTATGACACAAAATCAACTATGTCGACACAGATAGATGAAGCAACTACTAATGATGCTATCATCTCATGCATAAAGGAAAAAAGTGTTGAGTACATCTGAAAGAGAACAATCAAGCATATTCCCCCCCGGCCTTGTCTGTGCTGCTAAACAATATGGCAGCCTATACTGAAACAATTATGCAGTTCTTCTAAACTGTATGGTCATCTACGCAAATTTTCGAAAAATTTGTCTGTGATTTTTTTTCCCCCATTAAAATATTCAGGGATCATGTTGCCCAGGACAGTCTTATCACAGAGGCATTTCCAACAGGGCTAACCATATGTATTTTTATTTTCCTTTTTTGCCAGCGCTTGTGCAAACTACAGGAATACAATTTCTATAAATAATTTTCCATGCAAAACTTCTCCAGTGGAAATATTATTAGAACAAAGAAGAACATTTATTTCTCATTCATAACATGCACAAGTGAGTAAAAATTATTGTGCCGGCATATCTTCATTGAGAACTGGTTATGTGTCAGTAAAGTAGTCGTGGATAGAGTTTTAAAAATAGTCAAACCTCTTTAGAGTGAAGTTCAACCCACTATTCTATCCACTAAGGCTGGCAATCCTACAAGACAAGGCACAATCAAACACCCCAAAATCACAGCAAAAACAAACAAGTTGTAGTGACAAAATCTAGATAGGCAGAAAACATACACATAATTAAAGGTTGAAAAACAAAAGCAAGTTTAAACTCACTGTAACACTAACATTTTTCCCCAACCAAATCGCATCAAGGATCATAATTCATGACTATCAGAGAGTTAATAGGGGCAAACTTGGACCAGATCAAGCCATACTAGGTCTATTGCTAACCATACAAGTCTGCCCGCTTTCCTGGTGCACTTGAGTGATCAGGACAGTTCAGATGTTTGCATTGGGTTTAAAGAGTAGTTTGATTCAAGTTACAAGCACATCTAAATTCATCAAAAGATCATTACCTATCTGATCACTTCCCATGTATGCGATTACAGTACAACGATACAAATTAGTAAGAATAATGATAAGGCATGCATTGGGTCTCTTGCTAACAAGCAAAAGAAAAACTCTTCACGTCCTCATTCACTTTTTTGTTTCTCTTTTTATATTTTTCAGTTCGCAACCAACTCTAGAAAGATAAAAGTTTCCTTTTGGGTGTTATCAATTGGGTCTTAAAACTTTTTAATGGGTGTGCTTAATCCTATATCTTTATATTTTTTTCTCAATTGAATCTTGAACCTTTTCCTAAAGGCAAACTTAAGTCATAGATGTTTTTGAAAAACTCCAATTGAATCCTAAAACACACATTTAAGAAATATATATATATATGAAAAATCCATCAGTTACACTCATTTGGTGTCTTTGCACCTTTAAAAGGTTCATTATTCTATCGACTAAAGGCTATAAAGGTTTAGGATGTAACTGCCCCATTTTAAAGGTTTAGGACTCTATTGACAAGATGCAGAAATTTTCAGAACTTCTCTTGATGCTTTCCTATTTTCCTGTATCAAACTGTGAAATTACACAATGCCAAGTATGATAAATATTTAATGCAGAGCTTTCTAATTCATGCATAACAGCAAGTTATCAACTTACCACCTAAACTCAATCGACAACTGAAAAACAACATAACACAAAGCAAGTAAACATGTAAAAAACACAGCAAGTCAAAAAGCAGAAATCTTTGTAAATATTTACAGGTATCAGCATCCGAATCAGTATTGGACTCACGAATTTTGACAAGAACAAGAAACTATGGTCCAATCTCTAACACAATGTGCCCTCCAACCTGCAAAATTAAGATGAAAAATAAATAAATAAATATATAAGAAATGCTATGTCATGCTGGGTGTTAAGGTTGAGGGTTAAGCATAGGCTAATCTCCAAAGTTGCAGAAGCTACTCACTGGACAATAGCTCTCACGGCTTTGATTCCAAGTCTCGAAATGCATTTCTGAGTCGTGAAGCAAGAGCAGAGCCTACTACATCATATTTGATGCGGTCTATTTCAATCTATTTGTCCTAAGAAAAACAAGAGCTCTGCTATTTATGTTAGATACTGCCTTTTTTTCATTAGATCCCACTTCTTTTGTAAAACACTCTGGGCCAATTCCTGCTTCCCTTCCCTGTTTAATCCATAGAATATAGTTCGAAAGTTGACAGTACTAGGAATCATCCCACTATCAAACATCTCAGGTATAAGCTGCAATGCTTCCTCAGACCTCCCTACTCTACAAAGGCAATTAATGAACATTGAATAAGTTCCAAAATCTGGAGATGGCCCATTCAATTGCATGCCACGAAAGACATTCCATGCATCATCAAACTTCTCCATATCCATGTAACCCCGTATAAGTGCTGAATATGTGACTACAGTTGGTTTACTGTCTTCATTTTGCATTTTCTTTAGAATTTCTAAAGCTTTTTCTATCTGTTTCTCCTTGAAAAAATGAACTATCAAGGATGTGTAGACATGGGTAGTTGGAGATATGCCCCTCAGCTTCATATAATTGATTTTAGATAATGCCTCCTCTAGTTTTCCCCTTTTTAGTAATCCATGGACAATGCTACCATAGACATACACTTCTAGTTTTTCTTTGTCCGTTTCAACCTCATTCATAAATTTTAAAGCCTCTTCCAACTTCCCTGCTCGACAGAGAGCTCTGATGTACAAGGAGTGACTGAGAGCAGTTGAAAAACCAAATTTACGTAGCAGGGTGGTACATGATTTAGCTTCTTGCAGCCTGTTAGCTTCACATAAACAATTAAGGTAGGCTTCGATCAACTCCTTATCAGGTATATACTTGGCATGAACCATCTCCTGGAACAATCTTATTGCATCATCCACCTTTCTACCTTTTTTTCCACAAAGGCATATTAGTAAAAATTTATAGGTACTTCCATTCGGTTTAGAGCCATTGGATTTCATCTCCTTGAAGATGTTCATAGCTCTCTCCGTTAAACCTGTCCTACCATATTGCATGATCATAATAGTCCATGTATCTGATGTTATGGGACAGTTATTTCTTCTCATTTCATGAAAAAGGGTTCTCATATGCTTGAAATTCTTTCCAGATCCTGCAATCTTTATGGCCACGTTGTATGTTTCTGTGGTATGCCTATACCCATCCTGCTTCCCAACCCAATGAAAATATTGTAGTGCAGTGGACGCATGATTTCTGCAATTATGGAGTGTCTCCAAAACAAAGTCTACCGTGAAATTTATAGGACTCTTGACCAAAGTTTCCTCAATTAAGTGCCAATTAGTGGATGATAATAACAGCCTGCATATCTCCTTAATATCTTCAACACCATGAACAGAAGTTGGCTTAGGCAGAGGACAACAACAATGGTTTTTCTCTTCATCCAGTTGTTTGCTGTCGAGCTCAGTTTTGAGATCTACACTGCTTGACATATCAAATCTGCTAGGGTTGCCAAAATGAATCTTCCGTGAATCCTGCATCTGCTTCACTTTTTCAACATTTTCTAATTCACCCTTTTTCTTGAAATGAGAAATAACTCTCTTGAATACTTCATCGCGGATAGCTACTTTGGAAGTCTCCATCTCTTTCATAACTTTAAAAATCTCATTAGTTCTTCCCACTTTGCAAAGCTCCTTAATGAAGACAGAATAAAACTTGTGATTAGGCTTGATCCCCTTCCCCTCCATGGTCTCTACAATTTCCCATGCGTCAGATATATTGTTCTGGGAAACATGTCCAGCAACCAGAGCAGTCACTGCCACAATATCAGGTTGAATACCAGTTTCCAGCATCTCTTTATACAAGGCTATCCCCTTTTGATACTCACTCAACATGAAAAATTTCTGCATCAACATAGTGTATGTGTGAGTAGAAGGTAGACCACCACTTCCTTTCATGCTTTGGAACACATTAAGTGCCCTAGAAATGTTATTTTTCCTCAAGTATCCAGCAATAATCACTTCATAAGTATTATTATCTATGACACCTGTTCTTTCCATTATCCCAACTATCTCTAAAGCATCCTCAATCTTATCGGCCCTACAAAAACCTTTTACCAGGCACTTGAAATGTTTCAGCTCAACAGCTAAACCTTTATTTTTCATCTTACGGATCAATTCTAAAGCTTCAGTAATTCTCCTAGAAATACAATAACTGTTCAGCACATGATAGTAGACAATATCCTCAGGGATCTGTGATCCACTTGTCATGTCATCAGTGATGGATGCAACTGCAGCAACATCACCTGATGCTGCTGAGCATTTCAAAAGTATCGTGTAAAGATCCAAGTCAACTGTCATGTCCTTATATAGCATCTCCTTGTAATACTCTAGTGCAATATCAGCTTTTCCAGCAGCACAAAGCATACGTATCATCATCTTATAAGCAACTATATTCGGTTCACAACCACATTCCTTCATCCTCTCAAAAGCAAAGCAAGCTTTTCCAATCAATCCTGCTTTCCCATACTGGAAAGCGAGAATGGTCCATGTCTTAAAATCCTTTTCACACGAGCTCCTCCCCATCTCCTTCAACAACTTCTCCACCACCTCGAACTCCCTAGCTTCCCCAGCTATATACAACAATGTATTGTAAATATTAGTCGAAACAAAACACTCATCTCTCGATCTAACCCAACTAAAGAACTTAAAAGCCAAATGCGGCACTTTATAGCACCTGTTCAACACCTTTTCAACAACATCAACACTGAACCGAAAACCAGACTTCTCCAACTTCTCTTCCATCGACAATACACCATTCTCCATTCTAACAATATTAGTTATCTGATTCACCAAAGGACTAACATCATCAATGCTATCCGTCAAATCACTCGCTGCTTCCAAATTTAAGCTAGTATTCATTGCGGCATTTTCAGGAACATGCGGTGCACAAGGCTTCAAGTTCGCAACTTTATCAGAATTCACCTCATTGGTTTGTTGCAAAACGGAAAACAAAGATAGGGCTTCAGGTTTGGGGTTTACATTTTCGGATCCTAGAAGCTCTTTGATGGACTGAAAAAGAGAAGTGAAGGAAACAGAAGTAGCAGTAGTAGTTTCGAGTCGTTTCTCCAATTGGGGTTCTTGACATAGTGAATGTTTAGAGTGCCCTGAAATGCTGGAACAACGGAATATTAGATACCTTGTACCTCTTAGGTTTGATGTATAAGAATCCAAATACTGACATTTGATCGCAGCACATCTCATTTTCAGATTGTGTAGCTTCGGGATAGTGAAGTACAGTGGCTGTACAGTAACCGTTCTTATTCATGGACTAGTAGATTAAAAAACCCAGCTTTCCCACGGACGTATAAATGAAATGACTTTTATATGAGCTTAGGTTTTAACATGTTTAAGGATCTAATTTGATAAAAATTACGTACCTATAAATTATATTAAAAAAATTACAGCATTGTTGTGGCTACATTGCATATTAGACATATGATTTTAATATATATATATATATATATTAATATCACACCTCGCTGTAATGAAAAAATCTTTAATATTGTATGATAGATTTATATTCCTTTTGTAATTATTAATATTCGTATGTTTCATATTGGCGATTATGTAATCCATTTCATATAATTCATATTTATTTAATTTCTCTTTTTTAAAAATCAGTAAATTTGTATTCCACCGTTTTTTTTATATATATTATTTTTGCCCTTTACAAAAAAAAAATGATGTTTTCATTTGGTTTTTCGGAAAAGGAAGGATTTTATAATTTGATTTGGAAACAAATTTCTCATTTAGTTCTACATTTGAAGAGATTTTGAATTTTGAGGCTTTGAATATTTGGTTTTTATTTTTAACCAAGTTGTAGAAACTGTCGATGGATAAGAAATTGAAATTGGAAGTAAGCACATTTGGAATGTAGTATTATTTTCTTCTTTTCATTTTTTCAATGTCTAATTTATATTTTGGTGGCCTTTTGTTTTGAGTGCAAAGAAGGGATATAGGGAGTCACACGTAAGCAGTTTTAGTGATGTTAGTTGTTTTTATTATCTATTAATTTTTTGCAATATATATACTACTTTATTGATATTTACATTCTTTTCTTTTTTCTACTACAAATTTCTTTATATCATCTTGTTCTACATTGGCTTTTTGTTATCGCATTGGCATATTGCCATGTTTTAAATAAATAAATTGTTTTAGTCACTAATGACCAAATAATTATATATTAGATTCTTTTTTAAGTTTATTGGAAAGATATGAGAATAAATATTGAAACAGGGGCTCATCAAGGCCTTTTGTTTTAAGTACAAAAAAGGTTCCGTGTAGTCTATGGAGTTAAAGGTGAGTTCATTGTCTATTAGTTTTTCGCAATATATATATATATATATTTTTTTTATTAATGTTTACAATTTTTTTTCCTATCACAAATTTATTTATGTCATTTTTATTTTATATTGGCTTATTGTTATCTTATTAACAAATTGCTACATGTTAAATAGATAAATCGTTTTATTCACTAATGAGCAACAAATTATATATTAGGTTCTTTTTCAAGTTTCTCTGAAAGAAACAGGAAAATCAGAGTCATTTCTTGTCACTTTTCAAGTCATCAGCAAATATAAAGGCGAAATTTTGCATTTGATATAGCTATCATCATCATTTTGAGAAAAATAGCAAGAAATACACCAATAATGAGGATAGAAATGAATACTTCGTTGAATTTCCTGATGATTCCGAGGGCTCTGATAAAGAAAAAGGCTATTGTATCATCAAATATTGGCAAGGCACTAGAGGCTGAATTAACGAGTGCTTTTAGAAATCTAAATATCAAGAAGAAACTAAGTGAGTGAGACTGTACTCCACCCAAGAGAGTGAAGCTGGGGGTTCCAGAGACTCAAGTTTCCGACGCTGTTCGGCCTAAAACAAGCAAGCGGAAAACAAGTTCGTCTAGAAGAAAGAAGATTAATACTTTGAAAAATAATCAAAATCTTTCTTCTGAGCATACAAGTCTGATTGATGTTCCGATCTGATGATTCTTCTTAAATCGCTGGTGGCTGGTAGCTGGTGGCTGGCCTGTAACAACTACACATAAACCATAAGGGCTGTTGTTTGGAACTGACAAGGTTTGGATTCTTGCCCAACAGTTCATCGTCTTAGAGAGCTCTACAGAAGGTGTAGGCCATACTTCATTTTTCTCATGGAAATGAAATGTGGGAGAAATTGTACGAAGTGGATTATAGCTTCTTTGAGATTTCATAATGCCTTTTATATTGACCCAGATGGAATATCTAGGGAACTTGCATTGTGGTGGACCGATGAATGGAAAGTGGAGATCCGGGAAGCTAATAAAAGTATGATAAATAGTATTATCTCTAAGGTTGATGGGCAGGAGGTGTTTCAAGTTATTTGGGTGTATGGCCATCTAAATTTCGAAGAACGCAAGAAGATATGGGATATCATTACATCCATTGCTTCCACCATAACACTTCCGTGGATGTGTTTGAGAGACTTCAACGATATTGTGCATAATGATGAGAAGTGGGGTGGTCGAACAAAGATAGTAGAAAGATATTTGCTTTCCAACGGATGGTTTTTTATTTAAAACTAGTTGATATTGGTTTCAAGAGTCAGAAATATACTGGGTATAACAGAAGATTTGATGGGATCTTCGTTCGTATGCCTTTTTCTAGAGAATGGCTGGAGTCTTTTCCAGATATCCAAATCGTTCGCAAGCCAAATTATGGTTCTAATCATGCTGCTCTTTTCATTAGTCAATTCTTTACTGATATTAAGGGAGTTAAACCTTTCAATTTGAAGCCACCTGGTCTTCATACGCAAATTGCCAGTGTTATTTCAAATTTCTGGTATGACGATAGGCCTTTCAATGCTGAGTTAGTTGAAGAAAAAATCAAATGTTGTCATGAAGCTTTGGTTGAGTAGAAAAGAAGCGAAGTCCCAAACTTTGCTGTAAAAATTAATGAATTAATGGAAGAGCTAAGTAGATTTTAGGGTAAGGATGGAGATTGCTTGAAGTAAGAAATGCAAATTAGGAGAAAGATTGATGGGTATTATGTGAAGGAGCAACAGTATTGGAGTCAAAGAGCTAGAGTCAAACGACTAAAAGCCGGGATCGTAATACATCCTTTTTCTACAATACTACTGTTTAAAGAAGGCAGAAAAATAAGATATTGTGCATCAAAGATAGCAATGGCTGTTGGTTAACAAATGAGAGGACAATTATGGATGAGTTCTACAATTTCTATAAGAAGCTCTTTCACACCAGCGATAATAGATAATGGGGAGAGGTTTTGGCTTATATGAGGAATATTGTGTCTGAAGATATGAACTTGATGTTGGGAGGCAATGTGATGGCAGAAGAGGTTAGGGCTATAGTTTTTCAAATGGCCCTCATAAGGCCCTTGGATCGAATGTTTTTTCGAGATATTTTTATCAAACATATTGGAAATATATTAGACCTAGCTTCATTGTAGCAGTTCAAGATGTCTTTGCTTCAAGTTCTTTCCTATCCTCCAACAAAACCAATGCTATCTTAATTCCCAAAATACCGAGTCCTAACTCCATTTCTCATTTTCATCCTATCAGTCTATGTAATTTTCGTATAAAATTGTATAAAAAATTCAAGTTAATTATTTAAAGTCTTTCCTCAACTGTTTAGTCATAGAAGACTAGAGTGCTTTTGTGAGTGATAGACTTATCCACGATAACATTATTATTGCTTACGAGACTCTTCATTATCTTAAAACCCTTAATAGAGGAAAGAACAGTGACTATGCAATTAAAATCGATATGAACAAGGCTTATGATAGGATAGAATGGGATTTCCTTAAAGCTGTTCTCCATTAGTTAGGATTTTATGAGAGGTGAGTAAACTAGGTTATGTAAGCCCTAAAGTTAAACCAAGTGACTGTAGAATTAAACTTAGAACACAAGGTTTACGATTATTGATTAAAAGATCCGATCAAACACAAATTATAAATTATTGATAAAAAAATTAGTAAAAATGACCCCGTAAACTTAAATTTAAGAAAATAAGTAATAAAATAGGATATTATAAAATTTTCAAATTTTAAGTATAATAATTGTTAATTATCGAAAAGGCGAAAAGTATAATCTAATAACTAATAAATTACTATAGATAAATTATATGTATACTAAAAATCATAGAACGACCTAAATGATAATTAGGAATGTTCACATGTACCCCATATGTATTTACGTGTAAATAAAAATACGCGAAATTTCTTAAAATGGCTAAAAACTTATTAAATAATTAAAGAAAATTATTAATTAATTAAGGAAAATCAGAAAAAAAAAATCAAAGAAATCTGGAATGATGTAGATTTGGTCATGACAGGTCAGTAATTGAAGAAGAAAAATTAACCAATTAAAAACAAGCAACATAAAAGCCAAAAATCAAGGGAATTGGGTAATGTTATGTCTAATTTAATGCATATTAATTACCAAAAACTTCTATAAATATGGAGAAAATTTACAGAGCTCCTTTGGATAGTTAGGAATCAGAGAAAAATAGAGAGTTTCGAAAATTCAAGAGAAAAACTAGAGAGAAAAAAAAGAAAAAGAAAACTGTGCAAATAAGGCTGGTGAGCCAAACCTACACACCACCACCACTTGGGACGGAGCCACTACTACCACCCCACTCCAGATCCACCGCCTGGACTGGCCGACACGCCTGGACTGGTGTTGAAAGGCCAAAAGTCATCGGACCAAGTGAGTCTCTAATTTGCTCCAATTTTGGATAATTTCTTAAAATTAGTTATTTCATCCAAAAAATTATGAAACTTGTTATTTTAAGGTTTTATTGTATGTATATTTAGGAGAAAATAGTGATTTAGTTTAATCACGTCTGAAAATACAGGGTTCTTAACAAATTAAGCAAAATCGAACATGATTAGAACTAGAAATAAATAGGATTAGGAGTGTAGTTTAGAGCTCAAATTTTTTCTGTGGAATGCTTAAGTGATATAGAATAGTGCTATGAAGCCATTTTTCTAAAATTAATTTTCTAAATTTTTAAGTTAATTTTTAGCCCTAAAATGATGGAAAAATTGGGTAATTTTAGGTTAATTAGGTGATTAAGATACTAATTACTGATTTAGATAATAATTAGAGGGTTAAGGATGTTAATCTCTGATGTGGAAACCTAATCTTAGCCTTTGGAGTGTTAAGTGTAAGTAATGAAGGAGTTATGTGCTAATTATAAAAAAATTAAGAATATTATAAAAAAATAGGTTTAATTAGATAATATAATAATATAAATCAAAATATAATAAATCTGAAATAAAATTTAATTTTAGGTAATTGTATAAAAAATTGTAAGATTTTCTTGTATCGGAAATAAATCCGATACCCTAATTAAGATTAGCGTATACCAAATAGTTTAGAATACTAAATTAAGACTCAATAAGATATTAGAATACTCGAGCTTAATATGATTAATTTCACATTAGGATTTGAGTGTATTTAAGATTCCAGAATCAAAATTAGAATCTAATTTAGGAACCGAACCACGAAATAGGGTAGAATGAATCATTAGTAAATAATAGGTATACATGGAAAAAATAAGCTAAATTATAACTTAGAATGTGAATCATTAAAGGATAAGAACTAAAAAGACCTATTTGTATTATAGGATATGCAGAGACGAATTGGCTTGTAATCGAATGATCGGGCGACTGAGAAACTCCAAATAAGTTGGGTTATTACTTACTGTATTAGAATACTATTTTATGGTACTCAGAGACTTATGATTGTATATAGTTGTGATTGTAAGTAGTTTACCCATGTGTTTGATGTATTTGAAGGCGTGTTGAAATTTGTAATGTAATTGATTTTTTGATTGATTGAATTACTGTGAAATTGTTTGAACACCCTAAATGAAATTTAATCTTATTCGACTCTAATAACCAAAAATGTTATGCATTGCAACCCTTAGGGGATCATAGGATTCTCCAACCAAATACCGACCCCTTCGAAAAAAATAGCGCAGGATTGCATAATAGTCCCTTCTTCATCCTTAGTTGAACTAAGTGATAAGAGAGGAGGTCACAGCGAGGGTAAAGTCAATGATTCAAAGGTAGTCGCAAGAGGAACGAGATCTCCATTACACAAGCCTAAGTTTGGTTATGAGCTACTGCATAACATGGAAACTCTTCAACCCGGATTAGAGTAGGTGAAATTTCTTTGATTTCGCAACGGACCAGACTACGTTGTATGATGACACTTGATTGTTACATTGCATTAAAATAATTGCTTGATAATCTTGTTTGTGTTTGTATACTCTCATGAGTCTCCAATTCAACTTACTGAGCTGTAGTTGCTCATACCCCTATAGATCCTTTTGCAGGTCTTGATTTCTGAATACTTCAAGTATTATGCTACCTTACAATTATCCAGAGGTTAATTCTTTTGAAGTCAGGGGTGTGAGGATCAATTTACTTAGTAGTGATATGTAACAAGAATGTCCTTTGTAGTTTGAGGATGAAAGACTAATAATTATTATGTAAATTAGTGAACTGTTGTATATATGTAGAATTTCCTAGGAAGTTTTGTGGACTTTACATACAATTATATATGTTTATTCAAAATTTGTGATATTTACCATAAATGTAGTTAAACATTTAATTAGACTATTTACTTCAAAGCGAGGAGTCGTTGACACCTTATGTAGATCATATCTATGGTAGGTACTGTAAGGCCAATTACTATTAGAGAATGGTTTACACGGCGGGACAATTGCGACTCTACGACTTTGGGGCTTAACAAGTTATGCTATGTATTAAATCAGTAAGATATAGAGTGATTGTGAATGGAAATATAGCAAGTTCTTTTTGTCCATCTCAAGATCTTAAGTAAGGCAATCCAATTTCACTGTGTCTTTTCATCTTAGTTTTGGATGTCTTGTCTAGAAAAATTTTGAAAGCGATTGACTCTGGAGCGTTACAGGGTTTGAAGTTAGGTCTTTCATGTCTAGTTTTATCACATTTATTTTTTGCAAATGACTCCCTTTTTTTCTTGAAGGCTTATGAAATTAACCTGTAGGTTATGAAATCCATTATTGAGGAGTATTATTTGGCATTGGGGCAAGAATTAGGTAAGGCAATCCAATTCCACTGTATCTTTTCATCTTAGTTTCAGATGTCTTGTCTAGAAAAATTTTGAAAGCAATTGACTCTGGAGAGTTACAGGGTTTGAAGTTAGGTCTTTCATGTATAGTTTTATCACATTTATTTTTCGCGAATGACTCCCTTTTTTCTTAAAGGCTTACGAAATTAACCTGTAGGTTATGAAATCCATTATTAAGGAGTATTGTTTGGCATTGGGGTAAGAATTGAGTTTCAATAAATCAACAATCTACTTTAGTAGAAACTATCCTCAAGATGTTAGAGTTGGTTTATCTAGAATAATGGGAATCAAGGTTACGGAGGATCTTAGCAAATACCTAGGTCTCCCTTTTATTTGGAGTAGATCTAAAGTGCTAGCTCTAGGTTTTGGAATAACAAGGTGCAGCAACGTCTTCAAGGGTAGAAGCAACAATTCCTCTCTTTCGTAGGTAAAGAAGTTCTTATTAAGGCAATAGCCAATGTTATACATGTTTGCTCGATGAGTGTCTTCAAATTCTTAAAGAAATGGTGTGATGAAGTAAATAGTTTAATTGCAAAATTTTCATAGGGCCAGAAGAGAGATGAGAGGAGAATCCATTGGGTTAAGTAAGAGTCGATAGGGAAATCAAAATGTCATGGTGGCTTGGATTTTAAGGATTTGCATCTTTTCAACCTAGCATTGTTAACAAAACAAGCATGGAGGCTTATTCAGAACCCGAATGCATTGTAGGCTCGAAATTTAAAGGGTAGATATTTTGCTAACTAGCAATCTTTTGATGTAAGATGAGGCTCTAAAAACTCATGGGGTTGGAGAAGTTTGTTGGAAGGTTTAGATATTATTAGGAATGGGGCTTTGTGGAAGGTTGGGAATGGTTGGTCAATTAATGTTTGGAATTATAAATGGCTAGTTAATACTATAGATAATAAGCTTCATTCTCTAATGGATGTAAACCCCGCAATTAGTTACTTGGGGTTCAGTTGGTAGAATTTAGGATGATTAAGCAAATTATTCGATCCAGCCTAAATTTTACAATGAAACTATAATTATTAGTAAAATTAATCTCATGAGTTTGAATTTATAAAAATAAGTAATAAAATGATTAATTAATATAATATCAAATTTTATGAAAATTGTTAATTATTTATCGAAAACGCTTAGAACGAATTCCAATAACTAATGAATTAATAGAAATAAATTATATACATACTAAAAATCATAAAATAACTTAAATAATATTTAGGAATATTTAATTGTATCATATATGAATTTACATGTAGGTAAAAATACTTGAAAAATGTCAAAATAAGGTTAATTAATTAAAGAAAATTCATAATTAATTAAGAAAAATCAGAAAAAATCAAGAATGATCTAGATTTGAGGTGTGGCAGCTTGGTATTTAAGAAATAAAAGTAACCGATTAAATTAAGCCAAACAAAAAGCAATTTGGAAGAGGATAAGGCCCATGTCAAGTCAATTTAATACATAAAAAATCTCTTAAAACTCTATAAATAAATCATAAGCTCATTTGATCAGTTTAGGATCTTAGAAAATTAAAGAAAACAGAAATATTGAAGGCTAAGGTTATTTACAAAAAATCTATGCAAATAAGAGCTATAAGGTAAACTCAGACTTGACAAGCACATAGGAGTAAATGGCCACCACCACCATACGATGGTAGCAGCACTTAGGTTAGCCGATACACCTAAGGCCATTGCTGGTAGTCAAAGCTACCCATGCTAATGAGTCCGATTTTAGTTATTTTATTAAAAATATTAAATAATTATAGAAAATTATGAATTTTAGTATTCTAGAATATTTTTGTATTTAGTTTTTAGGAAAATATTATTTTGATAAAAATATGTCTTGTAATATATGGTGTTTAAAAAATCATGCAAAATCGAATATGTTTCGAATTACAAATAAATAAATGACCTTAAGAATGTAGTTTTAACCTCAAAATTTTTATGTAGTGTATTTAGATCATGTAAAATAATGCTATGAAGCCCTTTTTCAAAAATGAATTTTCAAAATTTTTAGATAATTTTTAGGCTTTAAAATTATACATAAAATAAGTAATTTATGGCTAATTAATTAATTAAATGGTTAATTAATAATTTAATACATAGTTATATGTTTTAGGATGTTGAAATCTAATAAAGTATGCTATTTGTTACATTTAGAGTGTTAGATGTAATTATTAGGGTATTATGTAGTAAATATATAATAGGTAAAAATGATAAATTTTAAGTTAATTTTGCAATTTAGGGTAATTAGGTGTAAGATATGATCTAGAATGAATTTAGATATTTTGATATATTAGTTGATATTGGGAGATGACATTTGAAGTGATAGAAAAATTAGATGTGTATATTATAGACATATTAGGTGATAATGTGTAATATGTAGATATAAGAAATTAATAAGTAGGAAAATATTATATTAAAATTAATATTGTAATAATAATAGGAATATATGATAAATCTAGTAGGAAACTTAAATTAAGATAATTATATAAAAAATGTAAAATTTTATCATAACGAGAGTAAATTCGGTAGTTAAATTAGGATTACAATGTACTACATGGACTAGAACATTAGTCAGAGACCAAAAACAATGTTTAAGATATCTGAAAATAATGTGATTATTTTCACATTATGTGTCGAAATGAATTCATAGGGTTTATGTATAAAATCCTTAATCGAAAACTAAGTTAAAAAAACTTAATTTAGAAATCGATGTGGAAACTGAACCCGAATTGAATCTAAATCAATAATGATTGTAAAAGACTTGAAAACTTGGATAATTAGATATATTAAACCATAAACAAAAGATAACAATAAGCGTTATAAGATAAAACCAACCTATAGTAGTTATGTGGAAAACTGAAACAATATTTATATTATAGGGATTATTGGCAAAGGCTAATACGAGTTATACCTCAACTGAGCTAACGAAGAGTTCAGGTAAATTGAAATTAATACTTCGTTGTATTTCAAAGTACTAATTTGTAGTACTCAAAGGCTTAAAATTATACTTGATTGTTCTTATTAGATATTTAATTATACACATGTGCTTGTTCTGAGCTGATGATATGATTTTAAAGTGCTGTTTTGACTTGTATTGTGTGATTTATATGAAATAATTAATCATCCTAAATTGGACCTAACCAAATATATAACTTATAAATATAAATCGGACCTACATAGCAACCCATTAGAGGAAACCTAAGGTTCTCCAGTCAAATACCGACCAATTCGAAAGGGATAGCACTATATAACATAATTGGTTACTTCTTCATCCTTAGCCGAACTAAGTAATAGGTAGGAAGGTTGCAACAAGGGTAAAGTCAATGGTTTGAAGGTAGTCGTAGGAGTAATGATGTCTCCATTGCACAAGCCTACGTTTAGTCATGAACTGTTGCATTAATGAAAACCCCTTAACCAAGATTAAAGCGAGTCTAATTTCTCTAATCTCACAACAAGTCGAACAACGTCGTGCAATGGTATTTACTTCAACATGCATTGCATCTAATAATTTGATTGATAACCCTGTTTGTATTTGTTGTAAGTTGTTCACATCCCTATAAACATTGTTACAGGTGCTAACTAAAAAGCAGCTTACAATTACCCTGAAGTTAGTAACTACTGGATCCTAGGGAATGAGGAAATATATCTAAAGTACAAATATAACTTTAAGGTCTTAACTTTTATTTAGAATTTTTCATTTTCAAATAATCTATTACTTAGGAAGTATAAGACAATAAAACTCTATAAATATTATTTGTAATACTTGAATCTTAATGTATATATATATTTCCATACTTTCTTAGGTAAATAGCTTATTGAATTTACGAACTATTTACTTTAAAGCAAGTTAATCATGGACGCTTCATGTAAATTAAGTTTAAGATAGCGATTGTAATGTTAGCTTTTATGCTAAAATGATTTATACAACGAGACTGTTACGACTCTGTCGCTTCAAGGCGTGACAGTAGAGGATATTGACACAATCATGAAGGTTGCTGACTTGATTAATAATAATTCAAGTACATGAAACCTTTACATATTTCTCATGCTTTATCTAAAGAGGAAGAGTTAGCCATAAGACAAATTAAACCGATAATTGATGATGCTGAGGATCAACTAGTTTAGCCCTATTCAAAGAATGGCTTTTATTCAGTATGGTCAGCATATGTATACCTTTTGAATTCAAGGGATGGAGTGGCCTCTTCTTCTTTACAAGTATCTACAGAATTTTGGAAGCTTGTATGGAACTGTAAGTGCTCTCCTAGAGTAAAACATTTTATGTGGAGAGTTAATCTTAATTATTTGCCATCTTTTGTTAACCTAACAAGGCAAGGAGTGGTAGAATCTTACTCTTATAGATTTTATGGTTGTAGAGAGACGATTGAACATCTTATGTTCAAATGCCATTGGACATCTCTAGCTTAGTTTAGCTGCTTAGGGTTGTATGTGGATGTTATGAGAGTTTAGGCTTTAGATAAATGGTTATGTGACTTGTTGAAGTTTAGTATTTGTGAGAACAAAAAAACATTTGTTATAGATGTTATGTTAATGTGTTGGTGCATATGGAAGGAGAGATGAAGAGCAATGTTTTAATAACAATATGCCCAATCCTTATGCTTTGATTCGAAACTTTCGAATTGCGAAAGAGAGTGAAGCTATTTTGGCTAGTAAAGAGGAAGTCTCTGCTTTTAATTGCATTTTTCAAGTTTCTTGTGCAGTTGGGGGCTATATATGAATTCACGTTTTGTTGTTTGGTGTAATGTAGCTAGTTCGGCTTCTACTTCCTCTATTGTACAACTTACATGTATTGGTGCCAGAGTGAATGATCCATTACATGGAATATCTATTGTAGAGGAGACCATTATGTTTTCTGCTATATATTTTACATATGCTATTGCAGGTGTGGATGAACCTAGGCATAGAAGACTTGTTGATTATGATATATTAGAGACTTCTTCCTCCAATTATTTACCGCTAGTGTTTTCTAATAAGGGAGGAGATATGGTTGAGTTTGTGACACATTTTAGCGGGATCCATCTTAATCCTTTGATGCAATTCAAAGGCCAAGTTTATTCCTCATATGCTTCTCAAGCGTAGCAAGTAAGGAGGTTCTGCTCAACAGTAGTTGAAGGGGCTAACCGTGTCTTAGATAGCTCCATCGTACAACAATATTAAAATTAATGTGGATGGCTCCTTTGATCAAAGTAAAAGCATGGGCTCTATGGCAGCAGTTGCGAAGGATCATAATGGTCGATTAATTGATGGTCTTGTCTTCTCTGAAGTAGTCATTAACTTAGAAAAGGTAGAAGCTAATGCAATTTTGGGGATGGTTAAATTTTCTATAAAGAAAGATTAGGGTTAAGTGATTATTGAAATGGATGCTTAAAATGTTTATTCCAACTTGGTTTCAAATCAAATGTGTATTTCATGGTTGACAATCCCTATAGTAGTTCAAATAAAGAGACTTCTTGCTCAACATTCTAGCATCTCATTACCTTTAGTGAGAAGATCTATGAATAAAGTCACTAATTGGATAGCTGTTAATCAGAGAAAGGGGTTGTGTCCTAATAATTGGGTTTTAATAGCCCCATTTCCTCTTTTAGTTTTGTTACATGAAGATTCCCATCTCGTAAATTTGAACTTTGTACCTTCTGCTTAGGATGATGGGCCTTCTGAATAATATTACTTGAGTTTGCTGTTTAGAGAAAAAAAAAAAAAGAAAAAAAGAAAAAAAAAGAAAACCCTCACGCCAACATAGAGAAACTCAACTGGCATATCAATGAGTAGCAAAACAAATAATTCCAATATCGACGTAGAAGAAAAAAACTTATAGTTAGAGCTAGGTTCCAGTCCCAACACTTGAATAGAACATATCGGATAAAGAAACTCGTTTAGGCAATACGTAAAGGGCATTACCCAAAAAAATTAAATGTTTGAATTTTTATTTGTAAATAATAATTTCAATCCCAATTTTCTACCAAGATCATAGGTTTTGTTTGTCATTATACACACTTGAAATAATTAAGATAGAAAAGGTTACTCTCCTTCTTATATCATAGATTTTGTTCGTTACAATTATTAAATTATAGACGCAAACTTCATATGAATGAATATCACATGTTTTTATTAGGGAATATATTCCGCATTAGAGTTTTTCGAATAATTTCTGCAGTGATCTCATATAATAATAATAATAATAATAATAATAATAATAATAACAACAATGATGATGATGATGATAATAATAATAATAATAACAATAATAATAATATAGTAAGATTTTCTTAAGCATGTCCATTAAAGTTTTCGAAATTTTACAATAAAGATGGATGTCGCTACGCAACTTGCTACAATAATATCAAAAAAAAATGTGCATAGGATGCACTAGAAAAGGAAAATTTTTACCCGAAATCGAGAATGAAAAACATACGATGGATAAGAAATTACCTATCAAGATGCAGTAGCTAAAATAAAACCAATTACAAGGAAAAAAGGTTGTCTTTCAAAATAATAGACACAAGGGAGAAAAAGTAACGAATGACAAGGTCTTTAAAAAAGAAAAAATCTTGCTTGAGACAATTGTAACGTTTTTCGAAAATGATTTGGTGCTAAATGATTTTTGTCAAGAATTGTAAACCTACTAAATTAATTATTAATAAACGAATGGAGAATGATTTGGCGAAACCTGACTAAGGATGAATGGAGAAAAAATAAAAAGAGTTGGATCGGGAAAGGTTAACTTTCGGAATAGAATAATTAAGCGAAACAAGAAAGTAAGGAAAGTGTAGAGAAAGAGAATAAAATTTTTAACTCGAGCTAAAGAGTACTTGATTCTAACTTAGGATGCAATCGACTAATCTTAGATAAATGAAGGTGATTGAATTTTGAGTAGATTCACATCATGAGACAATTTCATTTGGAAGAAACATAAACTTATCAAATGAAACCTCACATAAGTATATTATTAGGTGGATCATTATCGGATTTTGGAAATAGTTTTCAAACTTTATAGAGTTTCGAGTCGAGGTTTAGGATTTAAAAAAAAAAATCAATGAAAAACTTGAACTTGATTTAAAATAATAATATAATATTAGTAATTTAGTATTAATTGTAAATAATAAAATATAATAATTAATAAAAAATATCTTATTTCTTACATATTTTATCTTTGGAGAAAACCTTAGCATCATCTCTTTCTCTCTTATATGTTTTTTGTGACTTTCTCTTTTACTTTTAGTCTCTCTTTTAGCCAGTTAGCCACATTTCTCAATACCCATCCATCTCATTTTCATTAATCATATATTAATTTAAAATAATTAAAACATTCTATACACTATTTGCTTTAATTTTTTTGTATATTCGAAAATCAATTCTTTTTATCTTTTATATTTTAGTATTAAAAGGTTAGGTCAGATTTTTAATGAGTTTCACAAAACTATAGAGGAGCAGGTTATGAAAACAAGGTAAAAACCTATAAAGTATCCTACAAGATTTTAGGAAGCTTTATAAGATAGTGGGTCAAGTTTAAGTTTTGCAAAATTTATTCCGAACTAACATCGGTTGCATTCCTAGCCTTACACATGCACTCAATACATTTTCTGAATACTTTGTTAATAAGAAAGGTGTTTTCTTCATGTTATTGAAGTCGTGTTTTATGGATAAAATTTATAGATTGTAAACATTAATATTTGTCAAAGCAGTTGTAAACTAATTGGATCTATACCGGTGATGCATTTATTGTTAAATTGCATTGTCCTTCAAGTTTAAAGAGCGATACGAACCAATATTATCTTTGTCTTTCTCTTCTTAATTTTCCTCTAGGCGAAACAAATTTCAAAATGCCATTAAAAAAGATGCATTCAAAGGACCCATTTTTTTTTTCCCTATTTTTGCATTCAAGAATCAATGTTTTTATTTCCGTTTGGGGATTTGAAATTGAATTCAACCCTTTTTTTTTTTTTAAGAATTGGTTAAGATTCCATGACAATGTAATTTAATGGAACTTTGTAATGTAGATTGATTGATACCCTATTTTGACTAATTTTTTAAAACTTAATTTTGAAATGAAAAAATTTAAGAACATAGATCCTAAAAAAAACAAATGAAAAAATAGGGACCTTGCAAGTCATGGGATTAATGAGCTTATTTTCTTTTCACTCGTTGCTTAAATGGAGGGAAGAAAAAGAATATTTCAACCATCTTCGAAGACCCAAGTCCTACAGTGAAGGACAAAAAAAAATATTTGAAATGAAAAAACATGTAGCCAGCCCTCAAGTATAATTTTTCAGTTTTCCCTTTCTTTTTGTGTGTGCTTTTATTGTTAACGACCAAATAAGAGTAACAAGATATGTTACATCAGAATTTGATTTATTGGCTAAAATTATTATAATCTAATAGTATTATAATCTAATAGTATTAACATTGGTTTTCTATTAAAACGGACTAAGTTTGGATCCACTTTCTTCTAATTGCAACATCTGTAAAAAAAGAGAGAGAGAATTTGATTTTAAAAAAGGAATTTAGGAAATTTAGACAAAATCTAAAACTAACGGAACATGAAGAAATTAAATTAGCAGGTTATCAACCCCATCAAAAGGAACCTAGAAATTTTTAAAGCAAGGATCTAAAGACACAAATACTAAGGTTGGATTAAAATACAATCCAGTATCAAGAAATTACTAAGCATGCATGACAAACAAAATAATCAACAACATAAACTATAAGGAAAAATGTGTTTAATGGTTTTGTCAAGAATTGCAAACCTACTAAATCAGTTATTAATAAAAGAATGGAGAATGATTTGGTGAAATTTGACTAAGAATAAATGGGGGAAGGAAAAAAAAGGTTTGATCGATAAAGGTTGACTTTCGGCATAGAATAGTTAAGCGAAACAAGAAAGTAAGAAAAGGGTAGAGAAAGAGTATAAAATGTTTAATTCGAGCTAAAGAGTAGTTTGATTCTAACTTTGGATGCAATCAACTAATCTTGGATAAACGAAGGTGATTGAATGCTGAGTGGATTCACAACATGGGACAATTTTGATTTGGAAGAAACATAAACTTGTCGAATGAAATCTCACACACGCACCCCATACATTTTATGAATACTTTGTTCATAGAAAGTTGTTTTCTTCGTCTTATTGAGATGGTGCTTTACGAACAAAAATTATAGATTGTAAACATTCACGTTTGTCAAAAAAGTCGTAGTCTAATGGGATCAACATATTAAATTGCATTGTCCTTCAAGTTTAAAGAGTGATAAGAACCAATATTATCTTCGTCTTTTTCTTTTTAATTTCCCTCTAGGCCAAACAATGTTAAGGTAGAATTATTTATATTTAAATTTTTAATGAAAAAGACGCATTTGAAGAACCTCGTTTTTTTTTTTTTCGTATTTTTGCATTTCAGAATCAATGTTTTTATTTCCGTTTAGGGATTTGAAATTGAATTCAACTCTTTTCTTTTTTTTTTTTTGTTTTAAAGAAGTGGTTAAGATTCCATGACAATGTAATTTAATGGAACTTTGTAATGTAGATTAATTGATACCCTATTTTGACTAATTTTTAAAAACTTAATCTTGAAATGAAAAAATTTAAGAACATAGATCCTAAAATGAAAAAATAAATAAATAAAGAAAACTAGAGTGCTTTTTCCAATTGTTTTGCGTAAATAAATATAGCCTTTTTATTTAAAAAAAAATTATCCGATAAATATAAGATGTTATACCTCATAGAATCGAAGAGTCCGGAGACGAGGAGTACCTTGCAATATTTTCCCAAGTATTCCACTTATTGTCCCGTCGTAGAGGAGATAGCCTATTTGCAGAGTATCGAGGGCATTGAAACCAGGCAAAACTGAAAACCTGGAAATCATCTCGGGTCTATCTACAAATGACCAATATGAAAAGAAATATGCATGTCATTCACAATTGACAACAGTAACTTATGTATCGTAATATAATAGAGTAGACTTTTGTAATTATCAAGATTAATCCAAAACGAAAGCAGATCGAAAGGAAGAAATTTGCTAAGTATGGCCCCCTCAAATCCAAATTCATCAAAAATAGGATTGGAAAGACCTGTCCATAAGAATCGCCATTGCTTTGATAATAAACTTGTTCTTACAGCATCCTTGAGCGGAAGAAAGCCTAAGACGTGCACCAAAACCTCCTCAAGTAGATTAGATCGCGGATGTTTCCAACCCTATTGCTAACCTCGTTTTCTTCTTTTAAACTTTTGAACCATGGTCCATAGTTCAGCTAGATTTCCTGCGGCTAGATAACTCTCTCGTTGATTATCCTCAAAGCTCAACATAATTATTTGACATAATTAGTGGATTTTATAAAACTATTGCTTGTAATGGATATTTCACCATACAATATCCATATGCCAACGTTTGGTAAAATAAATAAAAACAAAGAAATGATACGTACCTAATTGCACAATCACATTATACTAGATGCGGGACAGTATGACTTATTACTCTTTATACTAAATTTGAATTAGAATAATATGAATGATGCTCCAATACCATATTTGACGAAAAATGGTACAAGCAATTTAACTGAGGTAAAGACACTGCGTGAAATAGTGGAAATCAAATAGATTATTAGACAAAATGATAATTATATTAAATATGCGAAGGAAATCATAATAAGAACATCTCCAAAAGTAATAAAGACAAGATAAATTGGCGAAGTATCCTGGTCTCTCACCATTAAAAGAAATGATAATAGAAATAAGAGAAGGGTATCATATCTCACCAATTTATAAAAGAGTACTTTAACTCATTCAATATCAATCTTGAATAGAAGAAAAAGAAGGAGAAGATGAATAAGGAGGAAGAGGAGCTATCTCATCAATTTAAGAAAGAGCAATCCAGCCTATTTAATAGCTCTATAATGATAAAGGGTATTCATATAAATAAAAACAAGTTGTAGCTTTACAATTTTCACTTAACCAAATTATAGGAGATTTTGAATATGGGTCTCTTAGATTCATACCAACCTCTCCAACCCTCGGGCCAACCTACCTAGGCTCGTAACCAAAATGCTTCCTAGAAGACCGACCTGTCCTACCATATAACCAAACTGTTCAATGAGCTTCTAGACAAAAACCAAGTAGTACCTTGTCTTCAACTCTACATCAAGACAGCCTCGACAGTTATATGGATGAGATTCCAACACTTGGTCAACAACAAAACTCCAATATTCTCGGAACATGATGGTTAACACAATCCTACTTACCAAACTCAATGGGCATGTCAACAAAGAGGACGTGCCTTTATATTCTCGCCAATTTTACCCTATAAATGGCCAAAGTGTCCAAATGGTAAATCACCTTTCACTACTTTGACTTCCTTGCATACACTAAAGTTCTCTAGCTCTCTCACTAATTCACTCTTCTACAAATAATAACATAAGAATTGAAATGACCACACCAACTAACACCTTGATTTGCTTATTGTCTATTCTTTTCCAAACTTTTATACTCTTCGTGCAAGGCCCAATTCAAGTTATCTCTACCAGTTCGAATCCTACCAACGACATTTGGGAAGAAAACCCCACTTCGAGCAAACTTCTCTTTGATTAACTTCCGCAAACACTTTTTGCTCAACCCATCATGTCGAGAACTAGAAACCCAACTAAAATACCCAACGCAGGCAACACCAACTAAGCTGCAACGGGTGGCGACAACAATTAGAGATCATGATTTGGCAATGATAGTTTGATGGGTGGCTTTCATTATTTGGCGGGCCATCCATTATAATTAAGTGCTTAAGTTTAATGGCAGAAATACTTATAGCCCTAATATTTTCCCAGTTACAGCCTCTCACACGTAATCTCTCAATAGCTGGGCTAGAAAAAAGCAGTTGTATTGAATTCACGTCTCGAAATCTCATGTGTTGGAGAGACAAGTCTTTGAGATTTGGAAGATAAATTCGAGAAGGAAGAATTTAACTTCACAAGATTTCATCACGTGAAGAAAACTTTAGGAAGTATGATGGATTCTCTATTCTTAGTACCAAAACATAAATAAAGAGTGCATTCTCGTACATTATGTCTTACCACATTAGAGAGACATCTATTAAAACGAGTGGCAAATTGCATATACCTAACTCCACATCACATAATACAAGGATTTGTTCTCTAAAATCTCGTTAGAATGGGGGACAGTATGACTAATTACTCTTGATAATATGAATGATGCTCCAATACCATATTTGATTTAAAATGGTACAAGCAAGTGAGGTTAACACAAGCGTGAAACAGTGGAAATCAAATAGATTATTAAACAAAAAGATAATTAAATCAAATATGCGAAGGAAATCATGATAAGAATCTTTCAAGAAGTAACAAAGACAAGATAAATTGGTGGAGTACCTTGGTCCCTAGTCTCTCACCAATGAAAAAAAAAATAATAGTAATAAGAGAAGGGTATCATATCATATCACACCAATTTATGAAAGAGCAATTTAATTCATTAGTATCCATCTTGAATAAAAGAAGGAGAAGAAGAAGAGAAAGGTATCTCACCAATTAAAGAAACAGTAATCCTGTCTATGTTCAAATAGGATATGGATGTTTCGAAAAATTAAAATAAATAATCTACATTTCATAAAATTATTCAAATGAAGGATTCTGTTAACTGCCTTTACACACTGTTAACTTCATATAATGTGGTTGTTAAGTGTCAAGTAATCCTTATGTGGCACCTATGTCTCCATTGCGTTTACATAGAATCTTAAATATAAATATAAAAAAGAAAAAGCTTGAAAAATAAATAAAATTATAAAAAATAAAAAAGATAATTATTAGAAAAAATTTTAAAAAATTAATTGGAAGGAATTTGGTAATAGAGTTATATTTAATATATATTGAATAATTTAATTAATTAAAGACAAAAAATCCGAAAAAAGGAAAAAAATTTGTGAATATTATTAAATATTGTATATTAAATAATATAACTCATTTCACACCAATATCTATTGTTCTCACAACCATCAAAAAAGATTTTTTTTTTTTTTTGTCGTCAATTATTTTACAAATTGAGAAGAGGAGATTCAAACTCTAATTTATCTTAATAGAAGATCAATAGTAATACTATTAGATTATAACGGTTTTAGCAATCTACGAAAATATTATAATTCTATATTGGAGTTGTTTTATCTTCTTGATTTGTATTTTGTACATTGATATTAATATTATTTCTTCTTCAAATATATATTAGATTGGACATCAAGGAGTAGAGAGAGAGCCTCCTCTTCATTTCCATTTTGGTTGCAGTACAAATATTACCACTGAAAATAATCCACGGAGAGAGAGAGAGAGAGAGAGAGAGAGAACGTAACAAGATGCAGATGGAATACCTCAAGGATCGGAATCGTTTGGCTACGATAAGCCTTCTGCTTGTTGGTTTATTATGCGTTTACTTCTGTTGGACTCCTACGGGTGCTAAATTGTGTTCTTGTCTATTTAACAGTAGATGCTTCATTCTCGTAAAAATAACTTTACATATCCATTTCCTTGTAAAATACTCTACTCCACTTATCGTTACGCTTTGCTTTCTTTCAATTTTCACATTTTTTTCCCTTTTTTTTTTGTCTTTAATTAATTATATTATTTAATATATATTATATATAATTATATATATTATCAAGTTCCTTACAATTTTTTTTTTGCCAGCCAAGTTCCTGACAACTTGCCTTTGTAACTTTGATTTATTTAATTTTTTCTAATATTTTTCTTTTTTTAATAATTTTAATTGTCTTTTCAAGTTTTTTCCTCTATATTTGCATTTAAAATTTCACATAAGCACCACATAAGTTCTATGTAAGCGAAAATTGGCACTTAAACGACTATTTCATGTGAAATTAACAGTATTATAACATCGGATTAACAAAATCTTCTATTTGAATTAAATTGTGAAACGTTAATTTTTTATTAGAACTTTCCGAAACATTCGTACCTTATTTGAACTTACTTCCAAACATTAATACCTTTACGTATAATTTTCCCAAAATTATAATGACGAAGGGTATATTTAAAAGAAAAAGTTGTAGCTTTACATCCTTCACTCGATCTAATTGTTACTAAATTGAACTAGTTTACTTCGATTTTCCATTTCTAGATACTTCTCGGTCAAACTACAAGTAGACAGATTCATAGCTCTAAATTCATGGTTAGGAATTCCAAAAAGATTTTGCTTCTCATCCCAAAGTCTTTTCAATTTATCGTAATAAATGGTCACACTTGAACTGCCTTGCTTAAAATTGACAATTTCGCTCTATAATTGGTACAATAAGGTGCTATTCAGCAAACTAAATCTTTTAATCAAGTCATCCCATAGTTTTGGAAGGTTTTGCATAGACAAAACCTTTAAACAAGTCTTTGGTCAAACAATTTAGTAACCAAGACCTTACCATAAAATCACAACGTAACCAAGGTTATTCATTAGACAAATCACCAATAAGTCTAGTACTGGAGCCATCTATGATCCTATTTTTACCTTAGCACCAAAGCGGAAGCTTAATTGACTTACTCCAATGGAGATAATTCGATCCAACAAAAAAAAAAATTAGTAACCACAACTTCAAGATTATCCATTTTAGACATAGAAAGAGGATCAAAAGAGTTTGGATTAAGATTCATATTTGTAATCAAAGCACTAGAACTCGCCACAAAGAAAAACAACAATAAAAGATGGAACATTATATGTATACCCCACAAATTTAGTCTTTTAGTTATGAAGTCAAACTTAAGTGCTATAGATATTTCCTCGAGTCAACAAGATCACATAAATTTAAAACCAATTTAAATTTTAAATTCGAAACATAAAACAAATATGAAAAACCTTAATATATAATTCAAAAACCATAATCTCATAGGAGAAACCTTAAATACTATGTAAAAATTCCTATAAAAATTTGAAATCGAACCTAATAAAAATCCTAAATACTAAAACTTAAGATTATAAACCCTATAACCTACCTTAGTGCTAGTAAAACTCTAAATCAATAAAATTATTTCTAAATACATGAAATCACATAAAACCGATAATGAACGATTAGAGATAATCTTAAATAATAATAATTAATTAAATTAGGCCAACTAAATAGTAAACTAATAAATTTTCAAATTTAACCCTATATATGCATACATACATGGCACCACACATATATATATATATATATATATGTCTATAGTAATAATTATTTTCCTCAAATACAAAATATAACAATTGTAATATATTATATACATAAGTGTACATGTTTTGCTAATGTACTAGCTAAATATAATATAAGAAAAAGGATAACTATATTAACTACACTAGTTGGAATTAAATTGAGTTAAAACCCTTCCTTACTAAATGTCACTATCCTCATTATACTCTAAACCTAGGCCTATTCCTACATGTGTGATAAGAGCTTCCAACTTTTGACTTTTCCTTTTTCTTTTCGTCTGCTAAGACATGGAAGGACAATCCATGCTAGAAAATCTAAACTAGACAAGAAGTGATCAAATCACATTACCCTATGCCCTTCTATTTTTGCCCATCGAATTGAAGCTTCTAAAAGCCAACACATGAGTTTTGTACCTCAATAGGCCCCTTTTTAAAAAATATTACAAAAAGGGGCCAAGATGAAAGCTTAATATGTGAGTAGGGTAGAAAGGATCTATTCATTGTTTTTTTTTTCTTTAAAGGCACATATAAATATTGCGCCTTATTTACAATGAAGGTGCAATTCGTGAATGCACCTTTCTTATACCTCGAGATAAAGGAAGGCGTAAACATTATATGCACCTTCCTTGCAATAAAATAAAGAAGGCACAATATTTGTATGCGCCTTCTTCACCCACCTCCCATATTCCCTTATCTATTTGACAAACACCCTAAATATATGTAAAGTAACAAAATATACATTGAAGATAAAGTATAATAACCTTAATACTAAGAAGCCTAGAACCTACAAGTGCAAAACACAAGCACATGAATTCCCACCAATAAGATATACAACTCAGTACATCTACAAACAATTCAATGGACTACTCAACGCGACTGAACTTATCAAATGAGATAAAATAAAGCTTATAATTGCAATGTATGATGTCATTTATGACATCCCCGTACACATCGAAGGGAAAATGATGAAAATACAAAATAATCTAACTAGATAATACAAAAGTGTTCGTATACAAGTACTTCTTCTTAAATCTTGTCAGGTGTTTCCCGAATCGGATCAACAAGGATGGCCGATGACTGAACGTTCCCTCAGATGGTTAAGGCTCAAACAGATGAGAGGAAGTATCACTGAGGTCTCTAAGAGGTATAGGACTCGGCTACGATGGTGGTTAATTGGTGATACCCTCCCCAATGTCTGAACTTTGCATCCAACTAGTGCACCACTTACGAATAGTTAGCAGGGTATACTACAAAGAGATGCTATCGTAAGTACCTAGGGTACGAAACAAGCTAGGGTCGATGTTGGAGCTATTAGCGGATACTGTAGTGCTATCAATCTTGCCTAAGTCAATGGAATGCCAAGATCCTAATGGTATGTCATCATCTTAGTGTTTGCAACCATGTGTCCGACCTACTCGACCTCCTCTAGTATAACTCTATCCCTAACCCGTAGGTTTGGGGGGGAGGGGGGGTGGTAGGGTGAGGTTGGAACGAGGTCTAGCATAGCTGCGTAATATGGAAACAAGATTAATCTACCATGCTCCTCGAGATGTTGGAGGCTACCATTGATGATCCCATAGGCAGTGTCCAAATTGTCAAATAGTCACATCCGGCGTAGAGTATTTGCCTACATTGCAAGAAACTAAAATAATCGGTTAAAAGGAAATAGGTTTATCAAGCGTCCTATCACTACATCATGATAGGTAATGTATCGACATGTATACTCCCTATACTAGTCATAGTAAGCGAGATCCACACCTTGAGGTCCCTGTAAATGCTCTAACTACGTGTGGCGGTTACTTAGGTGGCTATGTGCCCCCGATGTGCAACCATTCAATTTATGTCTATCCTGCCCCTAAGGTCGATATGGTCCAACTCTTCGCTCATATCCACATTCATCATAATCATCCAGAACTCTCCAAATTGTCAAATCACATGGTTTGGAAGGTGCCACTCAACAATCTAGAAGTAGCTAAGTGGCACTATAATCATCCAAATAGCTTGGCCCATACTACAAAAGGGGGGTAAGAGCTAAAGAAGATTCTCTGTATACAGCTCCCATACAACATATAATGCATTAGAAAGGTAAGTGTATTAGTAAATTGCATTCAAATACAACGTAAGATGAAAATATTGAAATACCACATACCTATTGACTCATTGGTAAATCGAATGCAATTCAATAGGCATCAACAACATATGTAGTGTAGTGCGCGGTATCATGCAATTCTGCTTAGCTGGTGACCAATGGTAACCCTTCCTGGTTGGCAAACTTGATCCTGCTGCGAGGAGCAATGTGAGGAAATCTATCCTACACCCATATCTGTAAGAGTAAAGCCGCTCCGCTTATCTCATATGCTCCAAATGGTACAGCTCCACACAGTTAGCAATACAACCATGCCAAGCAAGCCGAGCCCTAATTAAATGTCCCAACAAATGGGAAATACTCTAAAAAGGGGAGGAACATTATGTAAACTAGTGATGACTATTTATCAACAATTAGGAAATTACCCAACAACTGTAAGATATATGCTCTCGTATGCCTCCAAACGATCTCATCGTCTGCATCGTAAGGAAGGCTCTCAAAGCTCCTTCGTAGCCATGCCAAACTAACTCATCCCCATCTGCTAGTATTATCTATGAGGTAATCCCCAAAGTAGCTGCATGGACCTAGTCAAAGCAGCCAATCAATGCGGAGACCAAGCAAGATCTCTATATCTTAGAGCATAATAGTCCTCTCTCCATGAGCCATGTGGAAAGTACGAGTCTCAAGCATCCAACACTCCACTATTACGATGATGGGGTGATGGTTAATCTAGATGAAGAGCAGTTTTGTCATTGCAAGGAAACCTACATCCCCTAACCCCAACTCAACTCCCAAATGATCCCCTTCACCATCGTTGTCAGGTCTCATGAGAATTAGCTCTTCATCGGGATTGTAACCTGATTCATCTTATAAGATTGACTTATCCTTTGAATCAAGTGCCTCTTCATTGATTGGCACATTTACACTACCCTCCTCAAAGGTGCACTCATTCGTTAGAAAAGTTTTATGTCCTTCGTACATTGGGAAGTTGTCCTGAGTTAGCTGGACTTATGGTGGAGGGTAACTAAAAGTATCTTCATGTAAAATGCTCTGTTCAATACTCAATGATCAGCACCCCCAACAAATATCTCCTATATCTAGTCTTCTCTAAATGTTTTATCCATTATCATCCCTTATGGCCATCAAAGCAAACGAAATTCCTCCCTGATAATAACAAGGTTACCAATGTATAAGCTTAATCCTTTTCTTTTTCTTTTGTTTGCTCACATTTCCATAACCTTAAATACACTACATCTTCCCATCAATATGCAACAAACATTTAGCAAATATAACAGCTTCTCAAGAAGTTAAGGGCAACAAGTAGGTGTCTAACAAGAAGCTTTTGATCGCCCCTTTGCAAGCTACAACCAAGAGTAACCCTTATATTTTTCTTTGTTCCAACATTTTTTTTAACTTTTCTTGTTTTCTTGTGTATTTTCATTTTCTTATATATCACCCTTTTATACTACGCATATAGGAGTATGTAGATCATCTCTTATGTAGTTAGGAGTTGTTGGCATGTAAAGTAGAAGGATTTGCGTTTATTTTGTTTTTCTCAAGAATACAACAAGATTTGTATAAGTGTATATATACATGTAAGTGATTGAGAAATGGATATAATAATTTCCCAAGGCATATTTTAATTTTCTACTTAAAATATTAATGTGTAAAATATGTATACATATATGTGTGTACATAATTTCATTCCGAAAGTTGTAAGTATATATATGTATATATTTATTTTCTACACAACCTAAGTAATAAGTTGTAATATATATGTATACACATATACACTAAAATTTTAGAAATTTTCAGCATATATTTATTCTTATTTTATGGGCCTAAAATATTAAGTACAAAAAATAGATATATTACTGTATATATATATTATTTGAAAATTACATATATACGTATGTTTCGAAAATGCAGGTATAACGCTTACATGTGCATGGATTTAGGAATTTTCTATATATTTTTTTATTTTTACTTTATATTTTTCTTGAATTAAAATAGTAATATATGAAAAATATGCATATTTATGTATAATTATATATATACCGAAAATACCATATGTATACGTGTGGGTATTTTATTTTCTTAAAAATTTAACAATAAAAATTGTATGTATATATATACATGTATATGGACTAGAATGTGTAATTATATGATCTAAAATTATTTTTCTTTATTTAGTTATCTTTTTATAACATAATATGTAATAAAATTACATTCTAATTAGTAAAATATGCAAAATCAACAAATTTTGGAAAGAAATCACAAGAAGTCTCAAGAAAAAAAATTTTCCATGTCCAATTTTGAAAATCTTGATGTAAGTATTATTTTCATGTAATCTAACATTTGAAAATTATTGTCATAATATTAATTAAATTAATTAGCAATTTAGGGCCTAAATGTGTAAACTTATGAAAATATAATAAAATGGACCTAAAAGCCCATAAGGGAGCCCATGGTCAAGTCTAGTAAGGGGAAAAGTATGCACTAGAAATTTTGGTTTAATTAAAATATAAGTAGAAATGAACCAATAAATCTAGCTCATAAAGTATTAAATTGAAAATTTTGAGAAAAAAGTTCATTCAAGTCAAATAAATAAGATTTAAGCCCACATGAAAGAGAAAAAAGGAAATTCAAGTTTTTATAAAAATTATTTAGATCCAAATAAAAGTTTAGAAGGCCTGTTAACCAATAAGAAAAACCCGATATAGGTTTGGGTATAAATTTAACGTAAAGCGCCCAATAAGAAAACATAAAATTTTTAACTAGGCCTAATAGATTTAAAACATATATAAGTTAGGCCTATACAATTTTTTGGCCCAATGACAATTTTATAAGAAGCTTAACCTAAAAAATCTTCAAGAAAAACCCATAAAAAAATAAACATCACATGAAAGTACGTCAAAAAATATTGACTATAAGATCATAAAAATTGAATTTAAAACAAAAAAGTTACACACAATTAAAGATTTAGGATAAATCAAGAAAGATAAGTAAAGTAGCTAAGTTATTCATGGGATTTTTCCCTATAGACTAATAGTTAGGATAAGCCCTTAAAGTAAATAAATACACAGATATAATTGTTCACAAATATACACATAATTCCTACAAAGAGAAACTGATAAACACACATTATAAGTTAAGATATAAGGCATAATTGTATGACATGAAATTATTAGACAAGTCATAATTCTATGCATATACATGCATACTTAAAAGTCCAAATATTCTATACATGCATATAAAATATATTGACCATATTATAGTAATATGAAACAACAACAATAATAACACTAACAAAAAAAAGACCACAATAATAATGATAACACTAATATAGGATGATATACTTATGAGAAGCAAACTAAGTATATGTACGCATACATGCACAATATGATCTTAGAATAATATTACACTATGATTAAGTTAGAGCTTTAATGATCGAGTCAATTGGTTAATAATATAATTTCAATGTTTTCTACTCAACGTTGTTACTTGTTTAACTTATATTGTCTTGCTACTATTTATTCCACTATACGTACGTACTATAATTAAATTATAATGTAACAATATATCAATACAAGATCAATAGATACTAAGATAATTCGAACTCGTATAATAATCACTCAATTATATATTATTACTCATATGGTAAAATAATATTTCCTATTTACCATAATAGGTAAATTAAGCAATATGAAATAACATTAAAGGTTTTAATTAAATTCTATCATTGAAGAAGTACACCCAAATATGATAAAGATCAATTACGAGAATATAAAGATAAAAAAATAAAATGAAAAAGCTACATGTGATTCAAAACCTAATTAGAAATGAGAATTATAAGTAGATAGTTAACCAATTAAGCCATTTAGCACTACATCTATATACTCTTTATGTTTTTTTTTTTATTATTTATCAAGAGATATCGATCAAGAGGGCAAGCTACCTGTTGATTGTTACGATTCATAATGGCTTTAATTAAGGAAGTACTTCTAATGACTTTATACTTATTTCGTACTTGTAGTTAGTGGACTTAAATTGTTTATATTAATAAATCGATGCTTAGGGTTCGGGTTATGCAAGTACTTGATATTGGTTGTTTGCTATGCAAAATATTGTTAAATACAATAATTGAAGATTTAGTTGTATGATTAACTACTGTAGGATTTAGATGGTTTGATGATATTGATTGATTGCTTAATAATTTGACTTAATCATATTTGGCTTATCTTAAATTAAACGGATCATACATCAACCATGCATTGCATCACTTATTTTGGCCATCACCTCACCCGGAGATAAAGAAAGGCCATGTAAGGGTTATTTCTATATATTGAATTAAAGTGTTTTAGTAAGTACACTTGTACAACATGATCTTACCTTTGGCTTGTAGGTATACTTGGCACCTAAAGATGCTAATCATAAGTAGTTGAAGGTCGCGTCTAGAGACCTCGACTATAGGGCAAGAGCTTAGATTGCAGGGGTTACCCCATTGCTAGACATGAGATTTTATGAACTACTAGATTTTTGGTATTGATGAATCTCTAACCCCTTACTTTGGAGGGCATTAAATCCAAAGTTGTATGTAACACTTGGTCATTTGCATATATTGTTCAGCATACTGTTTGTTCATGCATTCATGTATTTGTTAATTAATTGTTTGATAACATGCTTATCAGTATAGTAGGAAGGATATTTCACTAAGCTCATATAGCTCACTCTCCAATAGCTTGTTTTGCAAGTACGTTTCAACGAGGACTGTGATAAGGTTTAAGCGTAGAGTGCGAATCCAAGATACATAAGAGAGAAATAGAGGTAGTTGGAACATGTATAACTAATACAGGAACACCTTATGAATGAAGTATTTATATGTTTAAGGTTCAATATCATTTAGTAGTTATTATAGCATATAAAATTGATTTGCCCTGTCTTATTATCTATATCTGATAGAAGATATCGGTTCTCTGCTGTTTTGATGGACTGTGAAATATTGGGTATTCATAGTTATTTATATTTTATTCTAAGTGTGTAAATTAAAAAATCGAAAGCCCTAATGATTAATTAATTAGAGTCTTGCATTCTTCAACCGAGAAGGTAGTTTTCTTATCGTAAGTGCATATGTAGTATGGAAATTTTAAACAATCCACTAAGCCCTCTATAGGGCCCTAACACTATAAGACAATAAAACCCTAACTGATACCAACTTGAGATTCAAAGTAATCAAAGAGAAATGGAATATTGAGGAAAGTACAAGAGGTAGTCAAAGAGAAAGAGAGAGAAGGAGAGAGGGAGTAAAACTTCAGATATATATAAAATGAAAACGATGCTCATCTAACTTAATTGGCTTGTGTAGGTTTATATACACGAGTCAATCGTGTGTAATATATAATCATATGTGTGAAAATAAAATATCAACTAATGCTATACTCTATACAAAATATGTAAGGTACAAACTTTAACACCAACTAACTGTAGAGCATGTAGAGCCTAGATAAAATCTATAAGTAAAGAAATACATAAAAATTGAAATCCTATAATATTCAATATGAACAAATTAGAACCTAGACAATTATAAAGTAAGGATTTGAAGAATGGCCCAATGTCACTATTTATATCTCAACTTTGTCACTTTTTACAATTATACACATGAAGTCTCAGCATGTCTAATTATACATTCAATTAAAAATTTAATTATCACGATCTACGCCTCAATTAACTCAAGTTCATATCATTAGTCCATTTAACACAATTAGCCAGTAGGATAGTTGTCCATAGCCTTAGGGGGCTTGTCAAACCTCCTATAGTGGCTACCTCTTGCGAAATTATGACTTACAACCTACTTTAAAAATGTAGGTTGCATAACCTACTAGCAACTATTTGTGATAATCTACAACTCTATAAGGGTAGCATGAACTCTTTAAGGTCGTAGCAGCCATCTTTTTGGCAAATCATTCTGACTGAATTAATAATATAAATTGAAGTTAAGTGAGGTATATAACGTAACAACTAAATTTTCAATTGAATGTATAACTAGACAAGTTGAAATTTCAGTATATAATTGCAAAAAGTGGCAAAGTTAAGATATAAACTGTAACATTGCCCCTTTAAAGAATTAAATAATTGGAGTTGATTAAAATACAATTTAGTAGTTAGAATTTACTAAAGAGAAATGGGGTCTATGCCACTTTTAAGGGGATAAGTGTAGACTTTTGAAATTATTGGAGTTCATACAATTTTAAAAGTACTCAAGAGAGGTTCATACAATTTATCATATTTTTTTAGTGGCTAACTCGTTGCTTTATGAAAATTAAAATTGTTGTGAAAAGGTATTTTGCTACAATAAGTCTTGAGAAGGAAAAAAATAAAAACATAAATGTTGTCTATAAGATTTAGTTGATAGAAAGTAGTAAAGATTGTGCTTTATGCTCTTGTAAGAGCTTGTAAACAAGGAACAGTAAATGGTATCAAGGTATTGTCTGATGTGGCCATTCTGATGCTTAAGTCAGTTGAGTATGTAAAGAGAGTAAGAATGTTGTAATGCAAAAAGAAGGCTCGAGTGCGCAAAGTATTAGGTGGTTTACTATTGAGCGATAGCCTAATATTTATAAAGCAGTGAAGTTGGTGATTGGATAGCGTAGTCTGTAGCTTTGGGTAGTAAAGTTATAGGGTTTGACATGGTCCACAATTGTAGAAGGTGGTTGTTAACCTAGTCGCTCAACCTTATCTACAATCTCCTAGCCATTGTGAGCTACTACAATTAGGCAAGCCATGTCATAGGTCTAGGTCGAAGTCAGTCACATGTTCTAGTGGATTGGATCAAGAGGAGAGTAGCCTAGGTTGTAAGCCCCGCAATTAGGTGTTCGGGGTTCATTTCGTGAAATTTAGGGCAGTCAGGTAAGTTATTTGATCAAGCCCAAATTTTATGATGAAATTAGGAATATTAGTAAAAGTGATTCCATAGGTTTAGATTTAGGAAAATAGATAATAAAATAATTAATTATTACAATATTGAATTATATGTAAAATTTTTATTATTTATCGGAAACGCGTAAAATAAATTCCGACAATTAACGAAGTAATGAAGATAAATTATATGCATACTAAAAATTATAAAATAATATAAATAATATTTACAAATATTCATTTGTATCATGTATGTATTTACATATGGGTCAAAATGCACAAAATTACCTAAAATACCTTAAACATGCTAAAATAATACTAAATAATTAAAGAAAATTTATAAATAATTAAAGAAAAATATGGAAAAATGAAGAGAATTCAAAAAATGAGGCGTGACAAGTTGGAATTGAAGAAGAAAAAGTAAGTCAATAAAATTAGGCCTAATAGAAAGTGAAAAAGTAAGAGATAAGGGACACTTGGCAAGGAAAAAATAGAAAAAAAAAAATCTCAAACCCAACTATAAATTCAACAAACCACTTCCAAAACCTTATTTGGTCAGTTTAGCATTAAAGAAAAATTAAGGAGACGAGAGAAGAGAGGAAAAACCAATTTTAGCAAAATTATACAAAATGGTGCATATTTAAGGCTTATAAAGGGAACTCACATCCAACGACCACTTAAAGAGGAATAGCCACCACCAACAAACAGTGGACCCCATGTCTAAAGCTATAGACAATGGTGGAGCCATTGCAGGTGGCTGGAAGCTTATCGATTGGTAAATTTCAATTTCCCTTCCGAATTTGTTTAATTTAGTAAAAATATCAAATATGCATGAAAAATTATGAAGTTTGATTTTCCTAAGTAATTTTGCATGTAGAGTCAAACTATCAAATTGTTTTTTTTTTTTTTTAAATTAGAAGTGCTTATATAGGTTTCTTAAGAACAGGCTTGATTTCAATGAATTTTGTATAAATTTTCAAAAATTGTAAACACTATTATTTCAAGCTAATTTTTGGTATACATATTCTTCATATGATATATTTAATTTAAATAAAAATAATTTTTAATAAACTACATGTTTAGTATTTATTAAAATCATTTTGTTGAATCTACTATGTTTTTCATATGAAAGAAATGATAGGTTCTTAATTAAATTCCTTAATGAATCTGATTTGTAATGACTTCTCAAGCTTAGATGATTTTGGAAATATTTAGTTTCAATCTTATAATTTTATTTGATCATTTACCTAATTTAAGCTAATTTTTAGCAAAATCGATATACCGAAGAATAATATATATTAAACTATCCTAGTACTTTTCATAATCATAATATAACAATCATAATTTACTGAGTATAATATTTTTCCATAGCTTTATTGGAGTTTAAGACATTAGTTATATGTATTGTGCATAATATGTACTAAATATGTAGGTAAAGGGGTATATTTAAGTTAATTTTGTAATTTAAAGTTAACTAGATATAATTTCTGATTTAGGATATGATTAAACATTTGATATGTTATTGGAGGATGAAGGATGATATATATAGTATTAGAGGTATTAAATAGGTGATTTAGGAGTGAATTATATAATAATATACAATATGTAAATATAGGACATTAATGAGTAGAAAATATTATGCCAATAGTGATAATATTAATATAAAATAAATCTGATATTAAATATAAATTTANATACCGAAGAATAATATATATTAAACTATCCTAGTACTTTTCATAATCATAATATAACAATCATAATTTACTGAGTATAATATTTTTCCATAGCTTTATTGGAGTTTAAGACATTAGTTATATGTATTGTGCATAATATGTACTAAATATGTAGGTAAAGGGGTATATTTAAGTTAATTTTGTAATTTAAAGTTAACTAGATATAATTTCTGATTTAGGATATGATTAAACATTTGATATGTTATTGGAGGATGAAGGATGATATATATAGTATTAGAGGTGTTAAATAGGTGATTTAGGAGTGAATTATATAATAATACATAATATATAAATATAGGACATCTATGAGTAGAAAATGTTATGCCAAAAGTAATAATATTAATATAAAATAAATATGATATTAAATATAAATTTATATTTATATGAAAAATGTAAATTTTTCTCACATTGGGAGTAAATTTAATAGCTAAATTAGGATTATAGTGTACCAAATAGACAAGAGTGCTAGTTAGAGACTAAATACGATATTTAAGATACTCGAGTATAATGTGATTAATTTCATATTATGGTTCGAAATGAAATCTTAAGATTACATATAAGACTTGTAGTTGGAATTGAATTAAGACCTAAATCAAAACTAGATTTGCAAAACGAAATTATAACCTAGCCTAAATTAAGAATAATTATAAAAGACAAAACCTAAATAAATAGATATATTAAACCTTAAACAAAAGAAAACAATAAGCGTTATACGATAAAACCAATCTATGGTTGTTATGTAGAAATTGAAAAAATATTTATATTATCGGTATTATTAGCGATACCCTGTGTGAGTTACACCTTTAATGAGTAAGTGAGGAGTCCAGGTAAGTTGAGATTAATACGTTATTATATTTCGGAATACTAATTTGTAATAATCGGAGGCTTAAGATTATAATTGGATGTGATTGTTAGATAGTTGACTGTATGCATGTTTGTATGTGTTGTTTCTGAGTTTGGTGATGTAATTCTAATTTACTGCTTTTGGCTTGTATTTACGTAATTTATTTGAAATGATTGAACACCTTAAATTGGATCTAATTAAATATATGACTTAAAATTCTAAATCGAACCTATATAGTGACCCATTAGGGGAAACATTAGGGTTATCCGGCCAAATACTGACCCCTTCAAAAGAAATAATGCTGGATAATATAATTGGTTCCTTCTTCATCCTTAGTCAAACTAAGTGACAAGTGAGGAGGTCGCGACAAGGATGAAATAAATGGTTTAAAGGCAGTAACAGGAGGAGCGGTGTCTCCATTGCATAAGCTTGGGTTTGGTTATGAGTTATTGCATTAATGGAAAATCCTCAACTCGGATTAGAGCGGGTGTAATTTCTCTAATCTCACGACAGGTCGAACAACATCATACGATGACATTTGCTTGTATATGTATTGCATCTAACTAATTTGGTTAAAAACCCTTATTTTGTTTAAGGCGTAGTTTTAATTCTCCATCCCAACTTACTAAGCGATTGATTGCTTACATCCCTATAGATGTTATTGTAGGTGCTAACTAGGAAGCGGCTTATATTTACTTTGAAGCTAGCAACTGCTGAATCCTAAGAAGTAAGGAAATACATTTGAAGAACAAATATATTTTTAAGGTCTTAGTTCTTATTTTAGAATTTTCATTTTTGAATAATGTATTACTTAGGAAATATAGTACGATGAAACCTTGCAAATATTATTTGTAATATTTGAATCCTAGTGTATATATATATATATTCATACTTTCTTAGGTAAATAATTTATTAAATGTATGAATTGTTTACTTTAAAGTCAGTTAGTTGTAAATGTCTTGTGTAAATCAGGTCAAAAATAGCAGCTGTATGGTTAGCTTTTGTCTTAGAATAATTTGTACGAGAACTGTTACAACTCTATTACTTTGAGGCGTGACATAGAATACGAGCCTAATCAAGTCGACATGAGCCTAAGGGGCCTAGGTCCAAAATGATCTATCAACACTTACCCTTTCCCCCCTCTTCCCCTTGACGCAATCTCATTACCAGAGTAAAGGTAAGGAGAAAGCAATGATAGGCTCTTTAGGGACATGGTTGATCTAGTCTTGAAGTGCTCATGTTAGTTAGGTGATGTGATAATTAATATGTCAATGTTGTAGAGGAGGTGTCGACATGGCTTAACTGGAATCTAAGCTAGGAATATGCCGAATGGGAGTGTCTAAGATGGATAACTTCGAGGTTGAGTACGATTGATTGAACTAAGCAATTCGTCACCTAAGTTGAGTTGGGTAGTCATGTGCCGAAGTAGAACAAGTTTTGATGTTTAGAGATAACATCAAACTTGTTCGAGGGCATGCTATATGAAATTCGAAATGAGGAGTTGCACCTTTGGAGTACAAAATCCAAGATTAAGAAGGTCAAGGCGAAGCTTCTTAGGCCAAAGTGGGACATAAAAGAAAACGACATTACGTCAAGCCATTAAGAGCTTAGTCTTCAAGCTTCAATGTGGTCCTTCACCTCTGGTGACTAGGCTATTTTAGAAGACTTATCTAGGGTGGTCAGGTGGATTTGCCTCTTAAATGGGGGGTCGCCTGAGCTCACTCATTCAGCAAGTAAGTTGTCATCTCTTTAAGTAAGTCTTTCTTTATTGACGCTCTTTGAATTTTTCAAGGCTAATTGCAATTTGTTTGTTTCACCATAATACCATAAGCAAGTGTTGCTCTAGCTCATGTACTATAACATACTGCTTAACAAGGGAAAGGGTCTTTGTAAAGAGGTGTTAAGCATGAAAAGGGGCTAAAGGGAGGTAGAGTTCTCCTCTACCGTTTTTACAAAAAGTTTAGCAAAGCTAACCGTTGTTTGCATCACTCTTATAAGCAGATGACAATGCTCAAGATAAAACTATAAATGGAAGAGTATGGTTGAATCGAAGCAGCGAAGGGGGTCAACAGACTAAAAGCCTAGTTGGAGGATGAGCAAAAGTCTAAGGTTGAACTCTCCAAGATGCTGGAGGAAGAGAGGAAAGCCAAAGAGGAGCTTGCCTGGCAGAATGCTGATTTAAAGGCATCAGTTTTCAAACTAAAGATTGAGCTGGCAATGAAAGTAGCTAAATGTGAGATTACTAAAACAACTTTGCTAGAGTTGGCCAATCAGAAGGTCAAGCTGGAGTAGAAGATTCAAGAGCTCCAGGGGGAGACTAAGGAGATGAAGGAGATCATCTCCAAGTTGGAGAATGGGGAGGTGCTCAGCGAAGTAGTCAAGAAGAAAGCTGTAGAGAATTTCTTCACAACTCCCTAGTAGACTAAAGAGTTAGAGGACATCCTTATTGAATGTAGTCGAGGCATTAGGAAGGACGTACTCGAAAACCACCTTGACCTCGACCTCAACTTCTTGGACCAGTTGGACTATTTGACTTATAAGGAGGAGAGGGTGGCCCAAGCGAGGGAAATGGCGGCTGCTCAAGCAGTTGCTGTAGTCCAAGGAATCCTTCCTACTACTAGGAATACCTAAGACGTTCCTCCATCCACATCCACCCTGGTAGCTTAGTAAGAGATCGCTTATGAAGGTACCTCTAAGGAAGATCGGGGTCAAGGTGACCCTCCTGCTGACTTAAACTAGTAAACCTCATCTCCTCGGTTTGTAGCTCAAGACAAAACATCTCAATAGTAGGGATCATAAGCAGATCAATCCTCCAAATGTATTAACACATTCAACTTTTCAAAGCTCTTGGAGTTGGCTAATCCGAAATGATAACCTATTTATCCCCCTTTGTTATTCCTTCTTGTACTTGTTTATTATCTTATGTACTTACATTCCTCTAAGATGGTATGCCGACCTTAAGTACTTATAATCATTCTTCGACTAATGGAGAATTTTTAATCTTGTCTCTTTCTGTTTCCTGGTGCTAACAATACTTTTACTGCTTTATTCGAGACTTGTTGTGCTTGTTAGGTAGTATAGCTTGATACTTAGTCGTTGCATGATTGTACTTAACTGCTTAGTTGTGGAGTTAATTTGTATACTTAGAATTATTTAGGGGTAAGGTCGATGTGCATCTATTAAGGGAGTTGCTCAATTATAGAAGGGATATTTCCCCTTGCTAAGGTTACCTAAGGGGAGGTCAGGTTAGATCAATGGCGTTCCATCCTACCTATTACTAGAGTTCCATAATTGTACAAGGGGTGTTTCTCCTTACTGAAGTTACGTAAGGGTAAGTCAGGTTGGTGGCGTTCTATCTTGCCTATGCCTAAGGTAGCGCATGAGCTAGAAGCCCGTTCACCTTCTAAGGCTTAGACATAATATGAAAATAAAAGGAGGGAGAGAGATAAAAAAGTGTATAATATTCTTAGGGAATAGAACTTTCATTGAAATTGACAAGAAAATTTACAAGAGAGTTTACATCAATCAAAGTAGAGTAAAAGATTGTAGGCATTCCATGTGTGTGGGATGAGCTCATCATCAAACCTTTCTAATCTATATGCTTCGTTCCCTAGGCTCTCTCGTATCTTGACTCGGTCTTCCCAATTAAGGACCAACTTCCCTTGTCTTTTGCATAAGCCTCTAGCTTCTATCTTTCAGTAGACTAAGTTACCGACCTTGAATTTCTTGTGCTTGACCTTCTAATCATAATATTTAGTTGCTCAGTGTTGATAAGCAGTCACCCGAGCTGCTGTGAGGTCTCTAATTTCTTTGATAGTAGTGTGAACTATAACCAAAGACAGACAAAGCCGGTCATTGAATGGATCCAAGTTCACCGAAAACTTGAAAATGTAGTATTGGGGAAAGTGTGAAAGAACAAAAGCAAATAAAGGTAAGCAAAAACCCATGAACAACTCCAATGGACATGGCACACCGATGGAATTTCTAAGGACTCACGACACAACTCGATATGACATATGAGATGGTTCAGTGAGGTTACTCGCCACCTAGCATTGCTTAAAGGTTATAATAAGAGTGAAATGAATGTAAACGAAGCAGTTGTGAGAGAAAATGCTAAGTGTATTAATGTTCAATCTGATGATTATGGTTGTATTTATACTTGAGAATTTAGGGTAACATACATAAACAGGAAAAAAACAAAAAAGGGTATTACCTTAAAGAAGTAATGTACAAGGGTAAAAATGAATATTCAAGAAAAGTAATAATTAGGGTGGTAAATTTCACACGTGATCCTGTATACATGGCAACGATATATTGGCGAGATCGTTAGAGGATGCGGACAAAAGTGTATGGTTTGGTTGCTTGTCCAAGCAGGGGTAGCTAAGGATCAGTCCGATCTCTCTCTCTCTCTTGGCTTCTCAGCAAGGGAGAGGCTAAATCATTGGTCAGCTTGGGCGTGAGTGAGTAATTTATAACTCAGTATACTTTAGGGAGATAAGCAGTCATTCGACTCAACATAAAGTGTGACTCGACAAATAAGTACTCGACTTCAGTAGGAGTCAGCTATAGTAGAATAATCCACCTTGCCAGGCCTTCTAATCCTTAGGTTCGGCTGTGGGTCAAAGGCCCAGTAGCTTGATTCTTATTAGATAGTGTCTACAGCAGCCTGTAGTAGGGACTTGTTTATCGTGGCATTGAAACTCTAAGTCCGGATGTTAGGAAGTTCCAATTTGATGGGAGGACTGCCTCTAATCTAAATGCTAGGCAAAATGGAGTCTTGCTAGTGGAGGTGCTGTGGGTAATCCTGTATCTCCACAAAATGTTGGGTAACTCATCTATCCATGCACCTTAAGCTTAATCTACCTTCTTCTTGAGGCTCTTCAGGATGATTTGGTTAGTAGCCTTAACCTAGTTGTTAGACTGAAGATGGGTAACCGAGGTGAAGTAGGGTATGATATAGTGTTTGGCACAAAATTCCCAAAACTTTTAGTTATCAAACTAATGTCCATTGTTCATGATGATGGCATAGGAAACCCCAAACCTAGAGAGGATATTGTTTCAAACGAATAACTCAATGCTCCTCTCAGTAATTTTGGCTACGGCCTTGGCCTCAACTCACTTTATGAAGTAGTCGACGACTATAATGGTGTATTGCCGACCACCTAAGGCCTTAAGGAAGGCATTGAAAATGTTAAGGCACCACTTAGCAAATGACCATGGACCAGTTAGGAGCTGGAGATTGATGTTGAGGGTGTGACTAATTGGGATGTGCTTCTGGCACTGGGGTCACTTATAGCACTAAAGGCACTTCTAAGCTACAGCCTTAGCATCTTGCCTCATAGTAAGCTAGTAATGTATGAGTTGTAAAGCCCGAATATAGAGGGCTTATGATTGGATGTGGTTCCTTCCATGACATGTAGCCTCTTGTTTGCTTAGAGGCATCTAAATAAGGGAAGATTAACTCCGTTATGGTACACGATGCCACCAATCAACTTGTAGTTGGCAGCACGATACCTTTATGTCTTTGCCTTTCCTATCATCTAGGAGCATGGCCTACTCTGAGTAACTCCAAATGGGGTCCATCGAGTTCGACTCTGACGATACTGCTATGAGCTCTAAGATCTCAGGTGAGCTTGGAGTTATTCTTTTCTTTAGCAAGTACTCGATAAAAATTTTCCTATCCTTTATCTTGGACTTTTGTATCCCCATTGAGGCGAGCTTGAACAGCCAATTTTATGCTGAGTTTTCGATTTGAAGGATCTTCATGATACTCCAGGAGGGGAACTTAGCTAGGAGACTCCTCACTTTCTCTAAGTATCATGCTATAGTGTTGTCCCTAGCCTTATATTCACTCTGGACACACTAGACAACGAGCATTAAGTCCAATAAAACTTATAGGTGCTTAGCACCGATCTCTTCGGCCAACTTAAGACCAGTTATGAGAGCTCGTATTCCGATTCGTTATTGCTAGTGTCGAAGCCAAACTTAAAGGCATAGATGACGGTGATCCTAGGCGGTCTAATGAGAACCAAGCTTATACCTCCACTTCTTAAGGTAGATGATCCATCAACATGGAGAGTTCACACTGGCTTTATCATCCCTTAGTAGTGCTTCCTCCTTTCATATGTATTCTACCACGAAGTTAACTAATGCTTGTGCCTCATAGGTCATTTGTGGTTGATATTAGATGTCGTATGCGCTCAACTCCATCGTGTACTTCACCATCTGTCTAAACATGTCAGGCTTCTATAGTGGTATATGCAATGGTTGATCTATTAGCACAATAATTTGGTGTACCTAGAAGTAAGGCCTGAGCTAACATGCCAACATAATGATAGCTAGGGCAAATTTTTCTACTTTAGTGTAATTGACCTCAAGCCTTTGGAGGATATGGCTAATGTAATATATGAACTTGTGCTCTCTCCTTTCGACTTTAACTAACACAAAGGAGAGTGCAAGTTGCTAACAGCTAAGTACAAATACAAGTCTTCCCATGGAATAAGCTTGGAGAGGATAGGAGGGTATGTAAGGAAGTCTTGCACCTCCTTGAAGGCTCCCACATACTAGAGAGTCCATTCAAAACCCTTCGAATTCTTAAGGATTTTAAAGAACTTAGTGTATTTGCTTGCACTCTTGGAGACAAACCTACTCAGCGCAATTACCATGTTAATGAGCTTATGTATTTCTTTGACCAAGGAAGGAGGCTTCATATCCCTGATGGCTTGTATTTTCTCGAGGTTGGCCTCAATTCCTCTTTGGGTGGCTAAGAAGCCTAGGAACTTGTCAGAGTTGACCTTAAATATGCACTTTTAAGGGTTCAACTTCATGTTATACTTTCTCATCTGGTCAAAGGCTTCTTGTAGGTCCTCATTATGATTGCCTAGCTACTTTTTCTTAACAATCATGTCATCGATGTATATTCTCATGTTGTACCTAATCTGGGGCTTGAACAGCTTGGTCACTATACGTTAATACATTACCCCAGCATTTTTTAAGCCAAAGGACATGATTGTGTAATAGTAAGTGTCAAAGTCAGTGATAAAGAAGGTATTCATTTTGTCCTCTAAGTCCATTTGGATTTGGTTATAACTTAAGAAAGCGTCTCTAAAGCTGAGCAGAACATGTCCTAATGTAAAATCAATTAATTGGTCAATCTTAGAGAGCGAGAAGCGGTCCTTTAGGTAGGCTTTGTTGAGGTTGATATGGTCAACACATGTATGTTACTTGTAATCATAATTAGCTACTCGGAGTTCGATTCGTAAAATTTAGGACAATCAAGCAAAATGTTCGATTCAGCCCAAATTCTAAAACAAAGTTAGGAATATTAGTAAAAGTAACTTCGTAAGTTTAAATTTAAGAAAATGAGTAATAAAATAAAAGAATATAAATTTTTCAAAATTTAAGAATATTACTTGTTATTTATAAAAAATACGTAAAATTTATTTTGATAACTAACAAATCGCTATAGATAAATTATATGCACACAAAAAATCATAAAATAACTTAAATAATATTTAGGAGTATTTATTTATACCACATATGTATTTATTTATAAATAGAAATATGCGTAATTACTTAAAATACATGAAATAAGCTAAAATGAGGTTAATTAATTAAAGAAAATTCATAATTAATTAATAAAAAATCAAGAAAATAGTGGAAAAATATGGAAATGTCCAGAAGTGAGGCATGGCAATCTAGAATTGAATAAATAAAAGCAACCAATTAAATTAATATAACAAAAAAAGACAAAATGGAAGATGATAAGCTATTGTCATGTCCGATTTAATGCATAGAATTTGCTTTATACCTCTATAAATAGCAAAAAAAATTTAGAAGCTCATTTGGTCAGTTAAGAAGGTAGAAATATTAGAGAAGGTCAAAACAAGAAGAGGAATTAGGGTTTACAAAAATTTTTCCCAAATTTGTGCAGTAAGAGCTAACGAACCAAACCCACACATCACCACCATCTGGAATCCACTCCAATTGGACCACCTGGTCCGATCGACATACCCTGAACCGGTGTTGGTGGTTGAAAGCTTAAGAACCAAGTGAGTCTCAAATTTCATCCGATTTTGCAAAATTTATTAAAATTATTAATTCTACCTAGAAAATTATGAAATTTATTATTCTGATGTTTTATTGTATATCGATTTAAGAAAAAATAGTGATTAAGTTTAATCATGTCTATAAATATAGGGTGCTCAAGAAATTGAATAAAATCAAGCATGTTTAGAATTATAAATAAATAGGCTTAAGAGTATAGTTTGGAACTAAAAATTTTTTTATAGACTCCTAGGGTAATATAGAATAGTGCTATGAGACCATTTTTTTTTAAATTAATTTTCAAAAATTTTAAGAAATTTTTAGGCCTTAAAATGATGCATAAAATGGGTAATTTTGAGTTAATTAAGTAATTAAATAAGTAATTGTTCATTTAAGGCATAATTTAGGATGTTCAAATCTAATAAAGTATGATACTTGTAGCATTTAGAGTGTTAAATGTAATCGTTAGGATATTATGTAGTATATATGTAATAAGTAAAGATGGTGTATTTTAAGTTAATTTTGGAAATTAGGGTAATTAGGAGTAAAATTTTATTTATGACGAATTTATATATATTTTGAGATGGGGAATGATATTTGGAGTGATAAAAATATTAGATGTGTATTACATGCATAATAGGTAATAATACATGATATGCAAATACTAGAAATATAATAAATAGAAAATATTAGAAAAAAAATTGATATTATACTAATAATAAGAATATATATATAATCTGGTAGGAAACTTAAACTAGGGTAATTATATGAAAACGTAAGATTTTCTCATATCGGGAATAAATTCAGTAGTTAAATCAGGATTATGATGTACTACATGGAAAGGAACGTTGGTTAGAAGCCAAAAATAATATTAAAGGTACCCGAAAATAATATGATTAATTTCACATTATGAGTTGAAACAAGTTTCTAGTGTTTATGTATAAAACTGTACTTAGAAACTAAACTAAAACCTAATTTAGAAATCAATACAGAAACTAAACCTGAACCTAGCCTCAAACTCAAAATAATTGTAAAAGATTTGAGAACCTAGATAATTGGACACATTAAACCCTAAACCAAAGATAACAATAAGTGTTATAAGATAAAAACTAATTTATAACAATTATATGAAAACTGAGATAACGTTGGTATTATAGGAATCATCGGCGATGAATTGAGCGATTCCTACCTTGAGTAAGCAAGCGGGGAGACGAGGTAAGTTAGGTTTAATACTTCACCATATTTTGGAGTACTCATTTGTAGTACTTGGAGGCTTAAATTGTATTTGATTATACTTGTTAGATAGTTGGTTATATACATGTGTTTATTTTGAGCTGTTGATTTGATGCTGATTTGCTATCTAACTTGTATTTATATTATTTGTATGAAACGATTGATCACCTTAAACTGGATCTAATCAAATATATGACTTGTAATCATAAATTGGACATACATAGCAACCCATTAGGGGAACATTAGGATTCTCCAGCTAAAGACCAACCCCTTCGAAAAGGGTAACGCTGGATGGCATAATTAGTCTCTTCTTTATCCTTAGTCGAACTAAGTGACAAGAGAGGAGGTCACAACAAGGGTAAAGTCAATAGTTCAAAGGTAGTCGCGAGAGGAGCGGTGTCTCTATTGCACAAGCCTGGGTTTAGTTGTGAGCTATTGCATTAACGGAAACTCCTCAACCTAGATTAGAGTAGGTGCGATTTCTTCAATCTCATGATAACCCGAACAATGTCATGCAATGACATTTGTTTAAACATGCATTGTACCTAATGATTTGATCAATAAGCCCGTTTGTATTATTATATAATTTAAGTCTCCACCCCAACTTACTAAGCTACGATTATTCACATTCCTATAGCCTTTGTTGCAGGTGCCAGCTAAGAAGCGGCTTACAATTACCTTGGAGCTAACAACTGCGGGATCCTAGGGAGTGAGAATATAAAATGAAGACCGAATACACTATTAAGTTTAGGTTCATATTTAAAGCTTTTAGTATTAGATTACAAATTACTCAGGTAGATTATGATTAAGTGGCTAAATTTTGTAAATATACTTAGATTATTTTAATATAAGTATGTATTTTCTTAAGTTCATAAGTAGAAATTATGAATTATTCACTTCAAAGTGAGTTAGTCGTTGACACCTTGTGTGAATCAGGTCTAAGGTGGCGACTGTATGGTCAGTTTCTATCTTAGAATGATTTGCACAGTGGGACTATTATGGCTCTGCTGCTTCGTGGCATGACATCACTTCCTAGACTTCTTCTTGATTAGCACCACATTAGCCAGCTAAGTTAAGTATTTCTCTTCCCACACGAAGCCTACCTTCAACAGCTTCTCTACTTCTTCCTTTATAGCGGTTGCCTTTTTGGTGCAAAATGTCTCTTCTTTTACTTGGTAGGCTACGCATTATTGTCAATATTAAAGCTATAGGTTGCTAAGTTAAGGGAGATCTTAAGCATGTTTGACGTTGATCAAACAAACCTATTTAAGTTGGCCCGTAGGAGGGGTAACTATCTCCTCCTTTACCTCAAGAGGGGTTTCGATCCCAATCTTGGTGGTTTGGTTGGGAGAAGCATCAATCTGCACCTCTTCTATTTTCTCACCTAGCTCGCTTCATTCAGTCCACTTCTCTTACGTATTAGTCTCCAGAACGAAGACACCATTAGCTCTGACGGCCCTGACATAAAGTTATCAAGAGAGATTTTGAATGCACTTGTAGATTCCCACCCGAGTAAGGGTCAAGAACTTAGCTTTCAGGTAGAAGGATGAGTAATGACACCAAAAGCATTCAAGCTCAGTAATCTTAAGATAGCATTGTAGGGGAATGGGCAGTCAACTATGATGAACTTCGCTGGTTATCGAGTAACGTTGTTGTCATCGTCAAGCTTCATGTTAAGAGTGAAGATACCCTTAGCTTAGATGGTTCCCTTATTGAAGCCAATGAGATTATGGTGGTAGGGCTTTATCTTGTTTAGTAACTTGCTCCTCATCCTCTTATACATATGCTTGAAGAGAATGTCAGTAAAGCTACCAATGTCCATCATAATCTCGAAGATGTCGAAGTTTATGATTCTTGCCTAGATTACAAGGGCATCTTGGTAAGGGGTGTCTACTCCCTCTAGGTCTTTATCGGGGAAGGAGATTGAAGTGTTAATCTTCTACCTCTTTTCCCTGATAGCTAGCACCTTGGGCGAGACATTAACTGAGTTGTTGGTGTTCGGCCAACTCCTTGGGTATTGCCCCTTAATCATTATGTTGATGACACCATTTAGGGCTTAGTCATTGTGGTGATCTTCATTTCGTTTTGCTCAAGCACCCTCGGTTCGTTGCTTCTAAGGAGCCCTATCTTTGTCATCATTGGAATGGTTTTCGTTCCTCCACTAGGCTACATATACGTCGAAGTATCCTTGCTAAATAGCATATTCGATTGCATTCTTCAACTAAAAGTATTCCTCTGTAGGGTGGCCGTAGTCATTGTAGAACTGGTAGTACTTGTCCAAGTTCCATTGATTGGGATTCCCCCTTATCTTAAGAGGTTTCTACAGCAAGCCTTTATTTCGTACCTTAGTAAAGACCAACGCAATTGGTTGATTCAAAAGTGTATGCTATGCATAGATAGGATGGGGAGGTAGGTTTTGCTTGCTTAGGCGTTTATTACTAGCCTTCCCCCTCAGCTCTATCCGGTGTCCTGCCATAAAGGTGATCCTTGATAGACCAATTCTCCTTGTCCTTTTTTCTACCTGACCTTTCTCGATCGGCGTCATGCTTGATGCATATGTTATCTTCTTGGTCCATGTACTTTTAGGCCTTATTTTAGAATTCGGTTAAGGTTTTCAATTTGCTCTTCACAATCAAATGGAAAAAAGTCTCTAGAGGGTCTGATGCTAAGCTACGTGGCATGCACTACTGCATTTTCATCCAACTGAGGGATTTCGACCACAGCATTGTTGAACTGGACCACATATTCTCACAATCTTCCCTTCACTCTATTTGATTAAGCGTAAGGATGAAGCATGCTTAAATGGGGGGCTTACTAGCCTTAAAGTAGAGACTAAACCTTTGTGTTAGCTCATCAAAGGAGTTGATAGAGTTCTTATGTAGGTGGTTAAACCAAGTATGAGTTGCTTTCCTCAAAGTGCTTAGGAAAGTCATACACATAATAACATCCCCATGACTGTGAAGGTTCATGAGGGTACGGAAGTAGAGAAGGTGATCATCAGGATGACCAATGCCATTATATTGGTCTAAGGTAGGAAGTTTGCTATTTGGGGGCAAAACTTCATCCTAGACACCCCTGGTGAAGGGGGTTTTGTTGTTGGTAACCAACCCGACATCGTTAGCTGCTTTACTCACCTGTTACTGAGAGAGCCTCTTTACAGTTGTACGAAGGTCATTGAGGGCAGCATTATTTGCAAGGTGAGCTTGGTGGTGTAAAGTGCACCAATGCTCCATAAGAGTTAGCCACTTGCTCATTACTAGCAAGGGCGCGGTCGCAGGTGGCTATAGACTGCGCCTACTATTTCTATACTGAGGGATTGAATAATTAATCCCTACCATTTTATTGTTATTGCTGTTGGTTGTTGTGTCTAGTGCAAGCATTAGAAGCCTTAGGCAGGTGGGTCTATCTACTATGCCTCTCAACTTCCTCAAGGCAAGCGTAGAGCATCTTATTGTAGGTGGCAAACTCCTCAAGTAGTCGCTCTACACATTTTAAGCGTTGTTCATGCATCTCCTTAACTAAAGGTTGGTTGTTAACAGGTTGGTTATTCATTAATCAGTTGTTCTCAAGGTTATCAATGTAAGACATGACGACAGACGAGGGTAATGTTTAGGTAAGTGTTTAGTATGTGTAAGAAGTAATGTTTAGTTCCCATAGATGGTGCCAAATGTCGTCTATAAGATCTAGCTAGTAGAGAGTAGTATAGATTGGGTTTTGTGCTCCTGTATGAGCCTACAAAACAACGAACAATGAAGGGCGTAGGGGTGTTTTTTAGCGTGACCACTCCGATACTTAAGTCAGTTAGTTGTGTAAAGAGAATAAGAATGCTCTAATTTAAAGAGAAGGCTTGAGTACATAGAATATTGGGTGGTTTATCGTTGGGTGACAGTTTGGTATATATAGAGAAAAGGGGGCTAGCTGTTAGAGAGTTATTAGTAGGCAAAAGCCACGTCCAGAAGCTACAAGTAGTGGAGTTATAAGGTTTAACGTAGTCCGCAATTATAAGAGTTAGTTGTTGACCTGGTCGCTTAGCTTTATCTGTAGTCTCTTAGCCATTATAAGCTACTGCAATTAGGCAAGCCATGTCATGGGTCTAGCTCAAGGTCAGTTATATGTTCTATTAGGCTGGATTTTGAGGAGAATAGCTTAGGTCATGAGCTTAGTCAAGTTCGCATGGACTTAAGGGGTTTAGGTCCAAAACACCTTATCAAAAATAAATAATAAAATGACAATAATTAAAAAAACCTCATTTCTTCCTTCCCAAGTTTCACTTAATACTTAGCCACAATGGCGTCATTTACCATTTATAGGGGGTTGGGTTTTCTTTATTAATTGGGTCGGTTTACATCCGCTTGATTCCTTTTACAAATGGGTAAATTGCCAAATTAACATTAAATTCTAAATTAAATTTAACCTTCTTTTTTTATTTTAGTGTACATAGCAAATGGATCAAATCACAAGCATAGACTTTTGAAGTTACTACAATTTTAAAAGTACTCAAGGGAGTTTCGCACAATTTACCCTACTTTTTTAAATGATTATCTTGTTGCATTATGAAAATAAAAATTGCTACAAAAAGGTATCTTGGCACAATGATTCTTGAGAAGGAAAAAAATAAAAACATAAATACTAAAATGATAGTAATTGAAAAAACTCATCTCTTGCTTCCTAAGTTCACTTCTAGTATTAAATGAATAGAAAATAATGAATTGGGGTTGAGGACTCTACTCATATTCCCTTTTCCATCTTCTTGCACACATTCCCATCACCAAATTCACAAAGTGTTAGTAATTCTAATTTCTAATATCTTTGTCTCTCTTCTCCCTTTCTCTTTTCATGGAAGATTCGATCCTTAAATTTACTAACCAATAAGCAAACTGTCATCTAGTCCCAAGGAAATGTTGTTTCATACTCTCAAAGTTGATATAGCTTTGAAGTTAACGATTAATGCTAAGGTTGTAGCATTGGATGCTTTGAAGTTAACGATCAATGCTAAGGTTGCAGCACTAGACTTGAAATTAGAGATGGTTTTGCTTTAAGATAGAGCGAGTTAGCATTTGTTACTAAGAGAGAGTTGATCTAGCAAATTATAATGGATACGCTTGAACAAAGTACGTTTTATACTCCATCTTTTATTAGTCTATGTGTACAGCAACTCGGGTTACATTATCAAGTCCTAATAGTCTTGCATTTTGGTGTAAGGTTAATGTACAAGATTGATGGAACCTGAAATGAATGTTTGATGCTTTATTGTTGTTTTTTTTTTTTTTGTATGTGTTGATATCTGATGAAAAATGTGTGAAATTTGGTTTTTCCATGGTTATCATTACATTGAAAGTTAGATATGTGATATAGCAACAGAAGATAATTCTTTAATGTCACGTGTTAAACATGTTATTTCATATAATTCATATTTATATAATTTTTTTAGGATCAGTAAACATATATTGCACCCTATATAATAAGATAGTAGAATTTATATATGCCATTCACCTTAACCCTATATATTCATAAATTTAGTAAATATTAATATGCGAAAATTATTAATAAATCATTAATATCATATAATAATGTTTCCAATCTATATTTAATTAACCAAGTTAATAAAAACTATAAAATGATTTGTAAAAAGAAAAATATAATAGAAAAGAGAAAAACTTTTTTTGCTATTGCCTTGTACCATGTTCTTAGGTAGACTGTATCATTCCTATAGAATGGTAGCTGTTAACTTGTTTATTAATTTTTTTATATATATGTTTTTTCTTTTTCTGTAACATTTTTAACATCTTTATTATATTATTTAACTAAATATAGTTAATAATATTATTATATCGAATTAATTATTCATAGATCAATCAAAAGTTCATATTTGTAGGTAGAAATAAAACATATACATAGAAAGTATAAAATACGAAAATACAAATATACAATAGTTGTATTTCATTGAACCTCTATTTTCATACAAAAGAGTATAGTTATATTTGTCTAACCTTTTGAATAGTTGCAAATGAGGTGAAGAGACGTATATCTCTTGATTTGGTAGATGACTCCGATGATCAACAAATGTGATAGCTTTTAATTACATTCCTTAGATGGTGTTGATGGGTGATAAATAAATATATTCTCCATTAGTATATATTATTCTTTTCGAGTTTCTTATATTCAAAGTTTATGGAATAATCTAGTAGGCTCAAACTTACCAAGAAAGACAAAATGCGAACTTAGTAATACAAATTTCTTTATAAGCTTACAAAGCTAAATCTTCTGAATCAATCTTGATAGGTAAGTTTACTTACTCAAATCTTATTACTAATGTAAAAAATATATATAAAGTTTGGATCTACCCAACCACAATAAGTTTTTTTTTGCATAAGTTTTTCTTTAATCCAACATAATCATTTGGTATAGTTTCATTGTGAAAAGAGAAAATCTATAATAATAAAAAAAAACAATAGTAAAAAATGTGCAAAATAAATGTGAATCCGTTTAAGTTTAGTCGGTTAGGATATTTGGCTCTCACCTAGGTTTAATTCCTAGAAATGGAATTTTATTGGGTTTTTTATTCTAAAATTCTCATTTACAAGGGCAAAAAACTATTAATCATGGGGAGAGAAACCAAGAAAAAGAAGAATAATAGTAGGATTAGGAATTGAAGAGAACACTTTAGCCATTTTAGACACCTAAGGATCATAAGACTCTTAGTATTCCCATAACAATCGTATGTTATTCAAATTTCACCATTTTTTTTTTTTGTTATAGTAACTCAATAAAGTATGATTCTTTTACTTTGATTAAATGTCGATCGATTGTTGTTTCAAATAGTGCAATTGTTTGACCATGGAATATTATGAAAACCTTAGTTATCGCTTTCCTTGAAGCTATACGTGCATTGTTGCTGAAAATGGTATACCTCTTACTCGTAAGCTGAAATGTACATTTTTATGTGCATACATCTCCTCTACATATTCGTGTTGTAATTGAGTTTGTGTGGTCGGTTCTTCTGAGGGTGTAGTTTCTGTATGTGGAAATAAATATTTAGGTGGTATCTAGGGTTATTCAATTTATGCTTACGAGGTCAAATGTAATATCAAGAAGTTTTTGAGATTGTTAAGATTGAGATTATTTTAGAGAGAGTGGAAGATGTGAAGAAATAGAATGACATCCTTGATATAGCATATACTAATTAGAGCAGTTAGCAAGTCAGAAGTAGAATTTCTTTTTAGGAAAAAGTAAGTAGGGTAAAAAGTAGGATTAAAATAGGTAAACAAAAAGAACAGGTGGAAATTTAAGCTCCCTTATGTATAATTTTTCCTTTCTTTTGTGCATGTTGTTTTGCTAGTCCAATTGGAGTAATAGCACAAGTTGAACTTAAAAAACTTAGACAAAATCTAGAAGCAAACAATGCAAAAGAATTAAAATCTTACGATTATTAATCTGAACAATTTAGAACCTAGACAATTATAAAGTAAGGATTTGAATAATTAAATAACTATAGTTGATTAAAACATAATTTAGTAGTAAAAAATCACTAAGTATATCATATGTATAAAATCACCCATGCCATTTTTGGGGGATAAGTGTAGACTTTTGAAATTATTAAAGCTTGTGCAATTTTGAAAGTACTTAAGAGAGGTTTGCATAATTTACTCTCTCTTTTTTTTTTTTAGTGGCCAACTCATTGTAATACGAAAATTAAAATTGCTGTGAAAAAGGTATTTTGCTACAATAAGTCTTGAGAAGGAAAAAAATAAAACATAAATACTAAAGTAACAATAATTGAAAAAACTCATTTTTTCCTTCCTAAGTTTTACTCCACATTTAGCCATAAGAGTGTCGTTCACCACTTCTAGGTGGTTGGGTTTTTTTTTCCTTAGTTGGGTTGGTTAACATCTGCCTGATTCCTTTTACGAATGGGTAAATTGCCAAATCAACATTGAATTCTAAATTAAATTTAACCTTTTTCTTTTTATGTTAGTGTACATATCAATGGACCTAATCATAAGTGTAGACTTTTGAAATTGTTAGAGTTCGTGTAATTTTAAAAGTAGTGAAGAGATGTTTATGTTACGGACCTCACAAAACGGGCCATTCCCAGGAGGTCCCTAAAGCCTAAGCCTACTGAATGCTTTCAGAAGATGAAAAATTCCAGAAGATTCCAAAGAAATCCAGATTCTTGTATAGTAATAGATAGGGTAGGTGAATGTGGTAATTGAGAGTCAATTGTAATCGTTAGATCGAATTGATCTTAACCATTAATTTGCAAAGGCTTTCTATATATATAGGAGTGTTTCCCTTAAATGTAAGACACCGGTCATTTGAGTGAATACAACATACCTTCAAAGTTTCTCTCTCTATTTTCTCTCTCTATTTTCTCTCTTTAAACTTTGTGAGTGCGTTACAGGCTGACTTAGCCTTCTTTAGCGTGGTAAAAAATGCTAAGTGCCGTACGGGATTAAGTGACGAAATCCGACCGTAACAAGTGGTATCAAAGCTGAAAAAGAGACTATTTATGGAGAAAATGTCATCTAGAGGAGACAACAATACTTCAATGGTCAATGAGTTGGCTGACCATGATGATTGTCATGTTACTAGGCAAAGGGCTAGGTCATAGAACTTACTAAACTCTCTTCTTAATAGGATGGATAGGGCAGAGTTGAGCATTGCTGAAGTCAAGGAACAATTTAATGAATCTCAAGGCAGTTTTGAGGAGATGGAAGAAGAACTGTGAGGCGAATTGCAAGGAGCATTGAATCAGGCAGTAGAGGAGCTTAAGCAGCATGGAAACGTTATTGAAGAGAAGGGTGAAGCTTTCTAAGCCCAAGTCATGGCTTTAGAAACTAAGGAAGAAGCTTATGAAGCTAAGATTGATGCAGTGGTAATGGCCATGCACCAGGAGATTAAAGATCTCAAGACTCAATTGATGGCTTGTTAAATTATTGTTGCAAATGGAGTGACTGTCCAGATAGGCCATAGGGTCGATGTTCCCAAGCCAGAACATTTCAATGGAACACGGTCCACTTGAGAAGTAGATAACTTCTTGTGGGGAGTAGAGCAATACTTCAACGTTGTAGGAATCTTAGATGATGCTGGAAAGGTATGTACTGTTGCCATGTATCTAAAAGACTTTGCTATGGTATGGTAGTACAGGAGGGCAGCTGATATCAATACATGGGATAGCTTTGTACAAGAGCTAAAGGGTCAATTCTCTCCTTAAAATGTTGCGTTGGAAGCAAAAGTGAAATTGCGTCACCTAACCCATAAGGGTGACATAAAGCAATATGTAAAGGAATTCTCAAAATTGATGTTGGAGATCCCAAACCTAAACCAAAAAGATGCTTTGGTAATGTTTATGGATAGCTTAAAGCCTTTGGCTAAATTAGAACTAGAGCGAAGGGGAGTGGAAGACATCTCCAAGGTTATAGTAGTTGTTGAAGGCTCATTGGAATTTTGGAAGATAGATCCTAAGATCCTAAGGGGAAGATGGAAAGGGGGAGCTGAGAGGGAGAAGAGTGGGAGTTCATCCAAGGGGAAAACCAAATCAGAGGAAAAAGATAAGGATCGGGGTAAAACTCGTGAAGGGAGAGATGGAAACCCTGTGAATTAAAATGTTATTTCTACAATAGTCTCCATTATGTTAAGGAGTGTCCAAAGAAAGAGAGATTGGTGGCGCTAATAGCAGGAGAGAGTTTGGATGAAGGGGATGAGGCTCAGTTAGGGTTGGTTCAACTACTTAGTGCCATGAAGTCTTAAGTTAACGAAAGAAGGAAATGATTAATGTATACTAAAGTATCGGTAGCAGATAAGAAACTTAATGCCCTCATAGATACAGGAGCATTCCATCTTTTTATTTCTGATATGGCAACAAAGAAGTTAGGGCTAAAAGTGGAAGAGACCAAAACATAACTCAAAATAGTTAACTTAAAAGAAGTTCCCACTATCGGAGTAGCTAGAGGGATAGAGCTCCATATTAGGTGTTGACAGGGAAAGGAGATGGTTGAAGTAGTACCAATGGATGATTTCAAGTTGTGATTGGGATGGATTTCCTAGATTGCATTGATACACTTATTGTACCGTGGGTTAATTGCGTTTGTGTACTTGATCACAACTCACAATGTGTAGTCTCCATCATAAGAAAGGTAGGCTAAGCCACCAAATTCCTATCGGCTATGCAATTGGAAAAGGGACTCGAGAAGAATGAAGTTACTTACTTGGCAGCCTTAAAAGTCAAGGAAGAGACTATTGGTCAGGAAAGCGTTTCACCTTAAGTAGGGGAGATATTGGAAGAATTTAGGGATATAATGCCGCCGATGTTGCCCAATAAGTTATCGCCAAGAAGAGAGGTAGATCATGTGATAGAATTAGAACCTGGAGCCAAGTCGCCCGTTGCCATCCCGTACAGGATGTTACCTCCATAATTAGAAGAGTTAAGGCGACAATTGAAGGAATTACTAAAAGCAGGTTTAATTAGGCCTTCAAAGGCACCTTTTGGAGCTCCTATACTGTTTCAAAAGAAACAAGATGGATCACTTCAAATGTATATTGATTATCGAGCCCTGAACAAGGTTACTATAAAGAATAAGTATCCCATTCCACTGGTATCGGACTTATTCGATAAGTTGGGGGAAGCCAGATACTTCTCCAAATTAGATTTACGTTTGGGATATCACCAAGTGAGGATTGTAGTAGGAGACGAACCTAAGACCACTTGTGTTACAAGATATGGTGCTTTTGATTTCCTTATAATGCCGTTTGGCCTTACCAATACCCTGGCTACTTTCTGTACACTTATGAATCAAGTGTTGGCCTCCTTTCTTGATCAATTTGTAGTAGTATACTTGGATGACATTATCATCTATAGTAAGACGTTGGAGGAACACATAAAGCACCTTCGCTCAGTATTCTTAGCCTTGAGAAGGAACAATCTATATGTGAAATTAGAGAAACGCGCTTTTGTGCAAGAAGAGGTGACGTTCCTTTGTCACGTAGTGGGGGGAGGAAAGATTAGAATGGATGAAGGAAAGGTGTGGGGCATCTGGGATTTGAAGGAGCCTACCAAGCCTACCTAGTTGAGATCTTTCCTTGGCTTAGTAAATTACTACAAAAGATTCATTAAGAGTTATTCGAAGATAGTGAGCCCATTGATAGACTTACTCAAAAAGAATACCCCCTGGGTTTAGAGTACAGATAGACGATAGGTACTCGAGACCTTGAAGATGGCAATTACTAAGGAGCCAGTCCTTCTCTTTCCTAACTTTAGCAAACCCTTTGAGGTATGTACATATGTTAGTGATTTTGCTATTGGAGGGGTTTTAATGCAAGAAAGGTACCCTATGGTGTTTGAAAACCGGAAGCTGAATGACACAGAGAGGTGATATCCAGTGCATGAAAAGGAGATACGACGATAGTGCACTGTCTTCGGGTATGGAGGCACTACTTGTTAGGGAAGAAGTTTGTGGTAAAAACTGACAATATGGCCACCAACTATTTTCTGGCTCAAAAGAAGCTCTCTCCTAAGCAAGCCTAATGGTAGGTTTTCCTGGTAGAATTCGATTTCGACCTTGAGTATAAGTCAGGTAAGACTAACATCGTAGCAAATGCTTTGAGTTGAAGGGTTGAGTTGGCAACCATTAGTAAACTTGAAAGCAACTTCGTTGATAAAATTTGAAAGGGGATGGAGAATGATAAGTAGGCTAAAGCTTTATTGATCCAATGTTAAGAAGGGAAAACAAGGAGATTTTAGTAAGAGAATGGACTAATATACACAAAGGGACATTAAATTTATGTGCCCCACTCCTTGAACCTAGGAAGGGAGATACTTAGAGAGTGTCATGATTCTAAATGGGCAGGTCATCCAAGAATGCACCATACCCAAGCCTTAGTGGAGGAGAAGTATTTTTGGCTATACATGAGGGAAGATGTTGAGAGCTATGTCCGGACTCGTCTTGTGTGACAACAAGACAAAGTTGAACATAACGCAACTTTGGGCTTATTAGAGTCTCTTCCCATTCCCGAACGGCCATGGGAAAGTGTTTCCATAGACTTCATTGTAAGTCTGCCCCGATCAGAAGGGTATGGTACACTAATGATTGTGGTAGATAGGTTCTCAAAATACGCGACTTTTGTTCTAGTAACAAAGGAGTGCCCGGTAGATGAGGCTATCTCGATTGTTCCTGAGACATGTAGTAAAGTATTGGGGCTTGCCATGAAACATTGTGAGTGATCGAGATGGGTGATTCATAGGGAAATTTTGGACAGAATTGTTCAAACTTTTAGGATTCGAGTTAAACTTTTTAACTAGTTTGCATCCCTAGACGGATGGCTAGACGGAGTGGGTGAATGCTCTGGTGGAATTATACTTAAGGCATTTGTTAGGAGCTAACCAACGCGATTGGACTAAGTTGTTAGATGTGGCGTAGTTCTCATTTAGCCTATAGAAGAATGAGTCTATTGGATAAAGTCTTTTTAAGATTGTCCTAGGAAGGCAACCCTTAACTCCTAATACAGTAACAATGGGATATACGAGGTCCAGCCCTTCTACATATAAATTTGCAAGGGAATGGTAAGAAAATCATGACTTAGCTCGGACATATTTGATCGAGTTATCAAGAGAATGAAGAAGATTGCAAACAAGAAGCGTAGGCCGATGGAATATCAAGTAGGCGACCAAGTGCTTATTAAGTTACATTTAATACAACATATGAGGCATTAACTGCATAAAGGTTTGATGAGGCGCTACGAGGGCCCATTTTCAATTGTGAAATGAGTAGGACGAGTGTCTTACAAATTAGAACTTCCATCCAAATTAAAATTCCATTCGGTTTTCTATGTGAGTATGCTAAAATCATTCTACAAGGATGAGGAAGACCCCATAAGAGCTATATCATAAAAGGCCTCGATAGGAGTATGGGATTCATTCGACAAAAAAGTTGAAGAGATCATAGCTGATAGACATGGATAGACTCCTAGACATGAGTATATGGTTATGTAGAAGGGAAGACTAGCGAGTGAAGCCAGTTGGGAACTAGTCGAAGCACCATGGTAATTCAAAGACAAGATTCAAAAGTTCCACGATAAAGGAGCGATGAGGGCATCGTCAGATTAAGCGGGGGAGAATATTATGAATCTCCTAAAATGGGCCATTTCCAGGAAGTTCCTAAAGCCCAAGCCCATTAAAAGCTTCCAGAAGATGAAAAGTTCCAGAGAAGTCCAAAATCTTGTATAGTAGTAGGTGAGGTAAGTGAATGTAGTAGTTAGGAGTTGACTGTAATCATTAGATCAAATTAATCTTAACCATTAATTTGTAAAAACTTTATATATATATAGAGGTGTTCTCTTCAAATATAAGACACCGGTCATTTAAGTGAATATAACATATATTTAGAGTTTCTCTCTCTAAACTTTGTGAGTGTGCTATAGGCTAACTTAGCCTTCCTTAGTATGGTTAGGAACACTAAGTGCCATATGGGATCGAGTGATGGAATCCACCCGTGACATTTGTACAATTTACCCTACTTTTTTTAGAGATTAACTCGTTGCATAATGAAAGTAAAAATTACTGCAAAAAGGTATTTTTCCACAATGGACATTAAGAAGGAAAAAAAAAACATAAATACTAAAATGACAATAATTGAAAAAGCTCGTTTCTTTCTTCTCAAGTTCACTTCCTTCTTGTTACAAGGGGAAAGAGGCAAGAAAAGTTGTTACAAGTGTATACTTTATTATAAATGAATAGAAAATAACAGAATCAGGGTTGAGGACTCATGTTGTCTAGTCTAAGGCAACATTGTTTCATGCTCTCAAAGTTGCCAAAGCTTTGAAGCTAATGATCAATGCTAATGTTGACACTTTGAAGTTAGAGATGGCTTTGCTTTGAGATATAATAGTTAGCATTCGTTACTAAGAGAGAGTTGATTAGGTTAAGTATAATGGATGCACTTGAATGGATGTTTTATACTCAATTTTTTATTAGTCTATATGTGTACATCGACTCAGGTTAGGTTGTCAAAGTCTTGATGTTCTTGTACCCTATATAATAAGATAGTAGAATTTATATATATCATTCACCTTAAACCAATATATTCATAATTTTAGTAACTATTAATATGCGGAAATGGTTAATAAATCATTAATATCATATAATAGTATTTTCAATATATATTTAATTAACCAATATGATAAAAGCAATAAAATGATTAATTATTTGTGCATATATGTTTGTAGATTAGTATTTGTAGGTAGAGATAAAACATATACATATAAAGTATAAAGTATGACAATACAAGTTTGCAAAGTGAAAATGAAATTACAAAAAAATAAAAATAAAAAAAGATATGTAAAATGTAGTTTATAAAAAAGATTATATATCCTTTGAACCACTAATATTTACTATTTATCATATTTATTTATATTTATATCTATCAATATATATTAAGCCAATAAATTTTTATTCGATTCCATATTTCATAAATCATGCTTTAAAAGTTCTTTTTTCCTTTATCCCACGTATACAACTGTTAATCTATTTTCTTTCTAAAAAAAGAAAAGTTTGTCTATATAATTATTTATGAATTTCCATCTATAGTTGGACAATAAAGTAAAACCATTATACTAAATAATTGATATTTTAAGGGCATTATAGTGAGTATGTTTCTTCTTTTCCTTCATGTTCTCATACTTTAAAATGATGATGGATCATTTTTCATTCTCTATTAAATGTCTCTTTCTTTCTTACTCTAATGTTCTATTTTTTCTATACCTTATAGGAATTAGGCCAAATCGACGAGATTAATTGAATTAAATTGAGGTTGCTATTGATAAGGATTAAAGGGGTTACTTGAACTAGTTTTATAAAGGAATCGGATTGAATGAGATTTGATTAAATGAATCAATCTGACTCTAATAACACTAACAATAACTATAGGCCAAAGCATTTTATACTTCTATCCTAAAATACATCTCTTGCTTTCAGTTCAAATTATTGATATAACACTTGTACTCTAATTGTTTAATTATTTTTCAATCAACCTCTATTTTCATACAAAAATCCTCAAGAGCATAGGTATATTTGGAGGAGGGACGCATATTTATATTTTATGTAGCATTTCTCCCTTCTTCATTTGCTAGATGACTTCGATGATTAATAAATGGGATAGCTTTTCATTACATTCTTTAGATGGGTTTGATGAGTGATAAATAAATATATCATTCATTATTATATATTATTCTTTATGGATATTTTATATTCAAGGTTTATGAAAAAATCCATTGAGCTCAAATTTATCAAGAAAGACCAAAAGTAATCTTAGTAATACAACTATCATTTATAGTTTACAAAGCTAAATATTTTGAAGTTATCTTAATAGCTGAGTTTAATTACTTAAATCTTATCACTAATTCAAAAAAAAAATACATATATAAATTTGGACCTACCAAACTACACCAAGTTTTTTGCACAAGTTTTTCTCTAATCCAACATCATCATAACCCAATATATTCTGAAAAGAGAAAATTTATAATAATAAAAATTAATAGTAAAAAACGTACAAAATAAATGTGAATCCCTTGTAGTTTAGTTGATTAGGATAATTAGACTTTCACCCGAAAGACTCGGGGTTGATTTCGGGAACAATTTTTTTTTTTTTCTCTTTCTTTTCAATCAGAACTCAGCCCAAATAAAATCATGGCGGGAAAACACAGACTCTCTCTTCCTATGGCGCTACAAAATTAGGATTCCAAAATCCTCATTTACAGAAGAAAGAACTGCTAATCATGGAGAGAGAAACCAAGAGAAGAAGAATAATAGGAGGGTCGGGAATCGAAGAGAACACTCTAGCGATTTTAGACTACTACGGATCGCAGGACTCTCAGTATTCCCGCGACGATCGTAAGTTATTCAAATTTCGCCCTTTTTTTTTTTTTTTTGTAGTAACTCAATAAAATACAATTTTTTTACTTTGATTAAATGTTTGATCAGTTGCTGTTTCAAATAGTGTAATCGTTTCACCGTGGAATTGTATGAAACCCTAGGTATTGCTTTCCTTGAAGCTGTACGTGCTGCTTCCATTGTTGCTGAAAATGGTGCGCCTCCTACGCGGTAAGCTGAAATGTATATTTTTATCTGCATACATTTCCTCTGCATATTCATGTTGCAATTGAATTTGTTATGCAGTTTGCGTATGTGGAGAGGAATGTTTGGGTGGTGTCGTGTGTTATTTGATTTATGCTGTGATATCGAGAAGTTCTTGATATTGTTAAAATTGAGATTATTTTAGAGAGAGTAGAAAATGTGAAGAGATAGGATGACATGGTAAATAAGGTATATACTAATTTAAGCAGAGTTAGCAAGTCAGAAGCAGAATTTCTGGGATAATGAGTTGTGTGAGAAGAGGCAGAGAGAGCAAACGTATAATTTTAAAATAGTTAGGTTTTTCAAAAAGTTTGCTAAGTTTTTAAGAGCAATCTTGGAAAAATTCAGAAGCTTGAAGGTGATAGTTGAGGCTAGCCTGTCCCCTATAATCCACATCACTATCCTCATTCCTCATTCTTTTATGTAATTGCACAAGTAACTAGCAAATAGATACTAAAGCACAGCAAAAGTCAAATGTTTTATCCAAAACTAGGGATGGGACTCTGGACCAGTATAGCTCTACCATTGGACCATGTGGTTAGTGGCATTGACTGCTTATCTATAAGTTCATTTTGGTTTATCTTACATGGACCTAGCTATAGAATCATTCCCTATTTGTGCACTTGTGCATCGAGTATGGATGTTAAATTAGTTCTTAACAAGTGTTGTTATAGTTGGATTTAAACACTATCAAGGATTAACAATGGGTGTTTTTTTCCCCTGTATTTTTGTGGTGAAAGCAAAATGCATGAAGCAATCTTTCAGATTCTCAGGACGGAGAAGTCTCTAGAACTAATTATGGCAAGTTTCCAGCTTCTGACTGAGTTGGAAAAGGTGAAAATTTTTCCTGTTTCTACAATCTACTTCTCATAGAAGCTTGCTGAAGATCTTTTAACTCACCCATTTTACTTCTGTCATATAAGTGCTTTCCTCAAGTATACTCATCAGTTAGTGGTTCATCCAAGCCCGCAGATGGAGCTCAGCACGAACTAAGTGTGGTCAATGAGGTATCGATTCTTCTCATCTGTGCTCCAGAAGTTGTCAAAAGCTCTGTCCTTCTCTATCTTTCACTTAATAACTGCATCTCTGCACATTCCCAGAGTGTGTGCACATGCTTAAGAGATTACCTCATAACCATTTTTCCTGCAATTCATATCTATATCCCTCTCTTTTTATCTGTATATTGTCTGAGTTTTTCCTATTTGTTCAGTGACATTCCTTTTTATGCATTCAGGGTTGGTTTCCTTTCACACTTGGTTCAGACAATGCTTCTGCAGGAATTGCATCAGGTGATGAAAATTCCAGAGGACAGCTTGATCCGGTGGTGAGTTGAACTACTGCATATATTTGTATCCTGCGGTTCCTCTATTTGGCATATTCTATCACTATTACAATCATGCTGCCACTTGTTTCAACAAATCAGTATCATGAATGCGGCATTATCTGCTGGCAGCAACTGTAATACTATTACTTGCAGTTTATGTGTTGCAATGTTTTTGAACCATGCCAATATCTACTGTAGAATGAAGGGTCATTTTTTCCTCTTTGAAGAATTATTTTATTTTTTAGAATTATAAATTTATATTTCATTCAGCCCATGGTATTTGTCTGAAAGCAAAGATTGAAAAAGAATCACATAATTAGAGCCACTTCATGGTGAATGATAAGAACAAAAACTCATTGATTAAATTAGCAATGAGTCTAAAAAAACTCTAAATGGAGAAAAAGAATGCTCATGCATACAGCTGAGCAAATCTGCTCGTAAAACTCAGAACAACAGCTTCTAACTCTCCCTAAAAAAGGAATAGATGGCTAGTATGTTTGACTCAATTATACTCCCTATGTCACTAGATGTTTTGCCATTTAGCTGCATTCTATTGGACCCCTACAAAAGAGTTCTGTGGCTTCATTCACCATACTAACACTAATAAGTAACTATGCTAATTATCCCTCGAGGATACACCCTAAAGATTTGCCATGTCCTAAGTGAAGAGCCACTATCTGAACTCCACTCCATGCTCCTCTGGTTCACTTCAGTCACCTTCATGTCTTCTTGTTCTAATCTCCTTATCATAGTCTTCATAATAGTATAGTGACTTGTTTGGGCATCAATCAAATGGATGGAATGTAGTTCACAGTGAAAGCGCAAGTCTCCTTTCTTCACTCAAATTTCTTCATACATGTGGTGGTGATTCCCTTCTGTTCATCTATTGTTGGATGTCACGGAATCATGTGAAGCTGCTCTACATTGTATGCCATTAGTCTTCTCTCCATTAGAAGGTGGATCTGAATGAACAGTCTGAGGTTGAAACTGATTTTTTATATTAAAGATCAGCTTCCTCTTGACATTCTCCTCCAAAAACACTATTCTTTGCAAAAGTAGGGTTTCCCAGCTCTATGTTGATGTTATGATACATACTCCCTCCATACGATTTCTCTTCCACATCACGTGAAAGCTCAATTACTCTCACCAAATCCATTGGAGCATGCACATAAACCCTATAACTGATTTCTTATTTTGATTGATGAAGGAAAAACCTTAATAATTGATCTTCTGGTCATTGTGGCAGTTTAGCCACACGGGATTCGAATTCACCTACAAAAACTTTGAACCAATCTTCCCTTGATGGCGAGTCCCTTATGAGGATTTAATGCCTTACAAGCTCCAGAGTAATTCTCTCCTTGGTGGTAAGTGCCAATATTTGCCTCAAATTCCTAAACCATGAACTTCTAAATATTGCTTCACTGGAGTGATTCATCCTATAAGATTAACTCCATCAAAAGCCGGATAATCCACTCATTTAGTTGCTGTTCAAACTTCTCTGATGACTTGCCTGATGCTAGAAAGTGGTTCATCTTTGCCGTAGACTTATTTACTTGAGTACAGAAGGTTGCTTGTTTTTACCACTGCACATGAGAGCGTCCAACTTCTCTGCTCCATCAAACATTTCAGATTGCTCCCCTTCTGTTGTGAATGGAGAAACTTCTCCGTAATCAATTTCAAATTGTAAATCATTTTTTAATCTTTGATCTATTTCTACTATTTTTGCTTGATTTTCCTCTTTATGTCTCCTAACTTCCTCTTTCAATTCCTTTAACGAATTGTCTAGCTTTTCTACTTGATTTTCCATTCTCTCATTTCTTTCTTCATCTACTCTGGCAGGTAGTACAAGAAGCAAAAGTAGTTTTACTGGTTGATTTGGGAAAACTCAGTTTACAAACCCTAATTGGCCTAATAGAAAACACAGACACATATGCCAGAGCAAATCTGCTTCTAAAACTTGGAGCTTCAGCTCCTAACTCTTCTGATGAAAGGAATGACATGGCTAGCATGGCTCACTAACTAGCTTGACTCTTTTATACTCCCTATATCACTAGATATCATGCCGTATGTCTACATTCTGTTGGACCTACACTATTGTCTGACCATACTAACAATAATTACTAACCATGTTAAGTATCTATCATTAAACCCTAGTTCTTATCTTCTGTCTGGAGAGAATTCATCCATGCTCTTGTTGGATATGTAATGCAGATACTTTCACCATTTAGTCACCTGTGTTTAGCCACGATCATCTATCAAATTGATGTGCTCCCCTTTACCATTTTTGGTATTGCTATTCATGATTTGGGTCATGTTATCACTCTTGTTATTGTAGGGATTTCATGTCCTGATTGAGGACCTGACTGGATTGGTGAATAAAATGAACTTTCAAGCAATAAATATCAAGGTTAGTTAGTTTGTCTTTTGCTTTTCTTTTCTTTTTTCAGCTATCTATGTTGCTTACAGTGTGATGAATGCATGGAATTGAACTGTAAGGACAAATTAATCAGACAATCGATTGGGATTACAGTAATTCACTTAGCTTCTCATTTATATTTGCAGCAACTGAGAAACATGCTCTTGTTCCAATATCTTGTCAATGCTCTTGAAGGAGATCTTTTAGAACGAATTAGCTTTTATAAAGGTGAACATCTTGTTTATCTCTTCTTCTAGATTAAGTTTTCTATTATTATCTGATTGATTAGTTGTGATGTGACAGAAAATGAAGACTGGACTATTCTAAGGGAAGCATCGGTAAACTTGCTTCTGGTGTGCCTCTCATCTGCCGAACAATATATTCATTCTAAAGTTTTTTTGTTTTATCAAGTTACTATGTATTGCTGTGCAAGCCTTCTGTAAATGTGATCCCCCGTAACTCAGTCTCCATCTTGCCACTGTGGAAGCAGGAATAACAACAATCTTTATTTGTAATTTCTGCTGACAGAGGAATATCATAAGGTTTTGAAGTATCAATCGCTTTGCAGGCTTCCAGAAGAATTAACTTTAAGAGCTTGATGAGGGATTGTATATCAATCCTGTGTGGTCTTCATCAGATTCGTGGTGGTTGTGTTAATAAACCAATCAATCAAGAGATTTCCATGAAAAAATCCTCCAATGACCATCAGATGTCTTTGGTGACTGCTTCACTTGAAATAATAGAGAATACTTTCATGTCTCTGCAGAAGTTTCTAGTAATGGTAATCGTTTGTCTATCCATGTGATAAGTACATTATTTTTCTTTAAGAGTACTGATGGGAGGCTTCTCTTAGATTATAGAGCTTGATTTATTGAGAAAGCAAGCTGACATGAAAGGCTATACTACCAGAGCTGATGGTGCAAGGTATGAGAATTTTCCAGAAGATTTTCCTTCTCAAGTGCTTGCATCTTTTTTCATGTATCATTGTTCAGTTGTTGATGGCACATAAAATGATTTGTTTTGATGCAGAACACCGTTGATGGATATAATCTTTGATGAACTAACTTACAATCATGAAATTATATTTCCCTTTTTTCAGGTACTAAGTTGCTCTCTCTCTCTCTCACACACACACACAGTCACTCTCACTCACATGCAGGTGCACCCTCATGCAAGCAGAGACAAACCAAGCAAGTGGATAAATTCACGAACTGATTCATTTAGATAAACTTGCATGCTTTCAGCCGGCACATTGAAGTCACTCCCTGTTGTCTAGAATTCCAATAATGCGTACGAGGTGATTTTTACCATAAGTTACTCCAATATGTCAATAGTTAATAAAACATCATATATTAATATTAAATTATGACATCAGACAATAAAATAAAAGAGTACAGAAAAATTATCTATATTAGTTGCTATTGTAGCAACAATGGAACTCAACAATTCTTCCTTTTTATTAATAAATCACTCATTTCATCCCAAAAAAAGATCAATAAAACTCAACATAAATGTGATCTCTACAAATTAATTCTCTATTCTTGGATCGGAGGATAATAAGAACATTTAATCAAGAAAATTAATTATAGGGAACACTCCGATCCTCTACAAGTTTTTTTGGATGCTCTCCAAACAACCCACCAAGGAATCAAAACTCACTAAGGGCAATAAATGTTGAGGTTTACTTGCGGAAATGGAATCCTATAGGTGTGAGTATAAGCCATGGTTTCTTGAGATCTCATCTCTTGAACTATACTAATAAATATGTACGATCAAAATGTCAAATATTATCGTGCTGTGCATGAACAAATATATGAATGCAGCGATTTATGTGATCATCAAAAAACCATATATAGTTTGTGAATTACATCCTCTAATACTAAGGTTGGGAAATAACAACCAATTGGTTAGTCTGATACTTCACAATTACATTTTCCCTTAGTGAAGCGACTTTGGTACCTAAAGCACACTTGTGGACGTTCACGAATATATGTATGGGGTTCGCATGCACCATCTATTAGTGAACCCCCAAGAATGCTTCAATCAAAGAACATTATTTCTTGGTTCTATCGAGATTCTTAAGGTTAAAGTATGTGAGGTTCTCTCTAGACATTCCCTTTGCGTGTCACTGTACTATGCTGTTGACTTTCAATGATGCAAGGTGTGATGTATGTTCGGGTTATTAATTGCTTGAGTTTGTTATAAATTTTAGTTATAGGTGATTGGATAATATATAAAACATTTACTTCCATATTCATGTATGCGGTTTCTATCACCCATTTTGTTGACTAATTTACTGTGTCTTATCATAGAGTATACCAACATATATCATTGTATTTGATTTCCTAACCCTACATGCATAGTCAAATTTCATATAATATAATTTAAGTAATGTCTTGCTATGCTACAAGCACAATCAAGTCTGCTCAATCGAAGTAATTGTTGAGGATTATGGAAAATACTTGTGAATTTATTTAGCCTTTTTTTTTGTTTTATTTTTTTCCTTCTTTTTCCTCTTTTGGTGTGTTAGCAGGGTGATAGGTATGGTTATGTTGTGATCAGATACCTTTGAACGTAAAAACCGCTCTATAGGACTCCTATATTGGGTAAGAATAACTCGCGCTATATGGGTAACCTCGAGAAGTGTCCTCGATAGAATTTGAGACCAAGGCCTCATGCTAATTGTCATGAGAGAGTCTTTGGCTTTGATTCCAAGGGGTTGGCTTTTTTTTAACATTCTTAAAACATGCACTTATAACTTGTTCCATTATATTTCTCACTTTACCCAAAAAACAAAAAAAAAAAAACTTGTTCCAACATTGATCTCATTTCTTGGTAAATCTATAGTAAGTTATTTGAGATCATAGTGCATGCTTGCTTTACTAGCCATATTACTCTAAAAATCTCTGTGTCTTTCCCCCTTTAATCACTGGTTTGCATACAGTTCAAACTTAGTAACCATACAGAGTAAGACCACACATACAATCTCTAACAAATGCACTTGGATTTTTGTAATCTTTAAATATTGATCAGCAAGATATCCTTCTATTTTCTAACATTTTTCAAGTTTGATGTAAGATATCTTTAGGAAAATATGCTTCAAGTGATCTCTAAGGTATTAAAAATCAAAATGTTTTTAGCTTTTATTAACTTCTTGCAACCATTCCTTTTCTTTACTCCCAGTCAGTCTCTTTTGCTCACAGTTCCAAATACAACTCCTGAACTCCAAATGCTTGTGAAAGTGGCTGTGAATGTAGGGCGTGGAATAAGTTTTCTTGGTGGAATTGGGTTTCCTCTTTAGACTTTGAAGTAAATGCAAGGCAGTGTAAGAGTGTAGTTAGACTAAACTTGGAAGCACAGAGTGGCAAGTTTTGGCAATGATTAAAGTTAGAAAGTTTGTAAAGGATTGAGGGAGAGATGAGGGTATGTTTTGGCAGTAGAAGGAAAGCGGTTATGTTTATTATGTTAACGTGAGATAGAAGGGATAGTAGCTTTTTGTATTTCTCTCTCATCTAAACATCTAAATATTGCATGATCTCCTACAGCCATGTTGATATATGACAATGCATGGGAATGAAAGAATTGACTTGCTTACATGTCATTTGCATACAAGCCTATAGGTGAGTTGTCAATTGAAGACTTCTTCAGCCGCCATTCCCTTGAAGTTTTGTAAGAAATTTCACACTTTTATTCCTTTTGTCACTACGGATGTGTGCCCATCGAGTGAGTGTCCTTTAAGGACTATGGAATAGATCTTTGAGGGATATACTGCTGCCAACCTTTCAAATATTTGAGGTGACATTGGGTGGAGAGTTAAGGTTGGCTTGTCCTCGTCTTATTTGGATGCATCCCATTTGGTGTTATGACAAATGAAAAATTAATGCAATTGACATTTGAAGGATTTGTTCCTGCTATATCTCCAATTCAAATGAGGAAATATTCACTCATTTATTTCTTGATATTTATGAGTTTATTTTGATGGAAGACACATGTGCAAGGAAGATAAGTGGGTATGTGTGGTGTATGAGTGTATAACATACAAGGCTGGCATTTGTACTTCCTAGTAGAAGACATCTTGTGGACTAATTTAGAAGGAGTGAGTTTACTTTAAGAGTTGATTTGATAGGAGTTAAGCTTATGGTGATGGGATTGAAATGAGATGTAGCAAGAGAAGAGGAGAACATGTAGCGGTGGGATTTTTCATGCATGGCCAGTGTGTATGGCTGATGTAAGGGTGATATCTTAGTTGTTTTAGGCCTTCCTATTGTGCGAAAATAAGGGAAACTAGTGTTTGTCTAATCATTTAAAATTTCAATTAAAAGTATATGTAATTTTTTTTTTAATAACTAGTAAAATGCTATATCTCAACTATTTTGAAGTTAAACTCAAGTGACTTAATGTTTCATCACAGTTTCATTTTCTGTTTGCTTTCTTTAAGGTTGTCAAAATTTTGATTTTGCTAAAATTTTGGTTGTCAGCTAGTCCTAGCTACTTTTTTTAAGTAGTGGAACTTTGTTTGTCAACTTAATTTTTTGGATATTTTGATATTCCTTATGATTAATTATTGAACTTATTGCAAAATCCTTATCTCCAATTTTGGGCCCACACAATTTAACGTGAAAAACTTATACCAATAATCTTGCGAAAATTTTCAGGGTTCCACAACTCTAGTCTAGTTTCTTTGTGAATCTGATAGGCATTTGGTGTCAATTATCATGCTTTGAAATGGACTTGGTGAATCATGGTAGAATGGTAGAAATTTTTGCTTTATCTGAGTTTCCTTTGCAATTTGTTGGTATATTTTTCAGGTCTTCTGTGAACCTAAATGGAAGCTGGAACTTATAGTACAATATCTATTGAAGTACTTGGCCAAGGTGAGACCTGGTTTTTGAATGTGTATACATTAGAACAAGGGAATCAGTACTTTGGTTATCTGCACCTTGTTCTTTTGTATCAACTGATGGAGAATCACACTATTCTATTGGGTGATTTCCATCTGAATATGATCTCTCTCTCTCTCTCTCTCTCTCTCTCTGCCTCTCTCCCCCACAGAAGCCTTCTGTTCGAACACGGAGAGAAAGTGGACCTGAAGAAGAGGTAACATTTGTAGGAGTTTTGAAATCTCTTTCTAACAACAGTAGCTTAAAAAGCACTGTGAAAAAGATTGGTGGAGAAGTTGTTCAATTGCTTGTGGCACATGCTTTTCAAGTAAGCTCTCTGCTGATGTCTTGAACATCTTCTTGGTTTAGTTATGAGTACTTGAGTTCAAAAAATTCGTTACACGTCATTCTATAGGCTCATCTGGCTCTGGCATCCAAGTCTCTATCGGCTAAAGGTGCTGTGAATTCCGAGGATGTGAGAAGTGGCTCTTTGCAAGAAATATGCGAGTACATAATCCCCACTTTTGAAAGCTTAAGAAAAGTGGACGAGTAAGCATCTTTTGACAAAACTCTACTTATATACATTTTGGAAGACAAGTCGTTATTAATTTGAATTTTACTCTAAACAATGGGAATTATGTTGTATCTTTTGCATATAATCATCAACGGAAAATCACGTATTCATCCATGGATATGATTGTTATTTACTATGAATGCAAGGGAAAAGGATTTATTTATAATGAAAGAAATCAGAGTGTTCTTGACTAATCAATTTACTGGTTAGCCTTTTGCTCTTATTTCAATTTGAAGATGAGTAAGATACCAGCTGATTCACATCTACTACTAGATTTAGCATGGAAACTCTTCAGCAGTTCAATTATTATTAATGTGCTTCTTATAATGCTATTTTTAAACCTTCTCGAGCCCAAGAACTTATTCTACTTGAAAAATGATCAGATTATCTTCAATCAGTTTTCCCTAATTGCTCTGGTGCTCATCATTCTTGTCAAATAGGCAAATGGAGATTTTGCCAATAGGGAAAGAAGCCTTATTTGCCGCAGCAACTATACTTTCAATGGAGTCATCGGGAATATGAACTGTTAATGTAAGTGGTTTCTATGTAGTTTTTATTATTTGTTTTCTTTTTTTTCTTCAGGTGTTGCTACAAGTAGCTAGACTACTCTACTTAGGTATCAAAAGGCATTTAAAGGGGTTCATACACCATGAAACCTTTAATATGACGAGCTTGTTAGGAGTTTCAACTTTTTTTCCTGTACGGTTTTACTTAGCCTTTAATACCGGCTCTCTCAGTCACTTAAATTTTTTCTAATCTGCATCTGATTGGGGATCGAAATTGGCTGATCTAAGCTGCTCTATTGTGCACAGATGCATGATGAGTGCCATATGACGTTGAAGCTGCAGCGTTTTGAATCTCTCATTGCCATGTACAGCATGTTTATGTGTAAATACATTCCAATCTTGAAGAATGAATTCTATTACATTGAAGGGGAGGAACCAATCATCTGTATCATGATCTCAGGGGAAGAATTTCATTCTTAGGGGTTTCTACTGGACATTTAAAAACTGAAAAGCATGATGTGTGAACTTCCCATCAACAAACCTAGGGCCTTCAAAGCAAGAGGAAGTCATGCATATAGATAGCTTGTCAAGCTAATTTCTGGAGGATGTCTTATCCTTTATCTAAAATAAGATTATACTGGTAATATGTAGATTTGGGAAAGGGTCTGTTCCGAACAGGTACGAAATCGGCTTGCTTGCAAACTTGAATCGGCTAAAGACTTAATGATTCATGTGAGTTTGGATGGTTCAAGCTTTTGATCTGATCTGTTTGAACTGGATTTTTTTTAGACAATTTACACACACACACACACATATATATATATGTATGTATATATTTTATGTATCATATATATATATATATATATTATGTTAATATGTATTTATACATATTATTATGTATTCTACATATTAATATATTAACCTATATATTATACATATTATATGTATTACATATTTTGCAAATGTAAATATGTATATCGTAAATTGTAAAAACAAAAAAAAAAAAAAAATCATTAGGCATTCGGTTTATAGGCTCAAAAATCGGCCGGTGAACTTGCTCTGGACGGGCTAGGCTCGGTGATTCCGGGCTGGTTGAGTCGCAACCCCATGTTTAGTAGTACGTACTCACTAGGAAGGTGTCTTCAAGTATTAGGCAATCGAATCTTCGTAACATTTTCAGTTGTGTAATTAAACAGATTGTAATAACTTTTATTTATTTGGAGAATAAAGTAAAAAATTCTAATTGCTTGGTATTCAGTGATATGAAGTTTGAAATTTGAAAATACCACTTATTTGTATATTATTAATGTAACTCGTGGAGTTATGATGTATGATTTGATGAGTTTTAATCAAAGAATGAGTGCATACGAAGTGTATGAATCAAAGAATGAAAAAATACCTCGAGATTGAAGAATTCGAGCTAAACAAACACCATATTAGGTCTCATAGCTCAAGTGGGGATCTGCTGCGGTCTAAGAAATGCGATTTGGATATTTTGAAAAAAAGTAAATAAATAAAGAGACGTGTCTCTCTTTTCTTCTTTTTTATATAACGCCAATATTCCTTTATTTACGAAAATGTCATGGCTAAAAGTCCTCTTAACATAACTCAACTTTTACTTATTAACAGAAATACAACCCCCCATACTATTACACAAACGCACAACACAAACACCAACACAACAACCCACCCCCCACCCCCCCAATACAGTAACGCAGCTCATCGTAGCACCACTATAACACAAGAACACAATACACCCCCACCCCAGTACTACTAAAATTATTTTATACCCCTTAAAACATGACAACTTAATAATGAAATCCATTGATATGTCTTCTCATATTGCCTTAGGAATAGACAAAGGATCGAGTAACCTGGCTAGAGAAAGATGTTGAGCTTCTTTCCTTTGGCAAATAGCATAACCGGCCACAAAAGTAGATACATCCCCTTTCGTGCCTATTCAATACAAGTTGAAAGCCGATCTCCTGTATGTCCTCATATACACCGCATCTCCTTCCAAATGGAGTATAATGGAACTCATTTAAGAATAAGGGCACCCAATTAGACTTAGTTGGAACAACCATCCTATCATGATAAATAAAGTGTCATTGAGAAGATGAAACTCATAACCTGCATCTTTACCATCTTTCAATAACTTTATTTCAGTAGCTATGAAGAAATCCTGCAAAACATCTTTTTTTTATAGCATCAAAATTGGTCCAAAGGGGACTCAAAATACCAGTCAATTCAGCTTCCTCATGCTGTCTAGAGAAAGCATCCATGGTATGATTTTTCCCTCCATTTTTATATTGGATATCAAACTTATAACCCATCAACTTAGCTAACCAATGTTTCTGATTAATGATTTGGAGAGGTAATACATTGATTGAGGAGATGATGAAGGCTCTTTTGATCCATCGTCTCCACAAATCGCCTAGTAAGTAAATATAGGCACTAATGATTAATTGACAACTCAAGTGCCATTAGTTCCTTCTTATAAGTTGACTTTGCTAAAGTTTTATCTAATAAAGCTTTACTGAAATAGGCAAATGGCGGTGGCTTTGCATTAACACAGCTCCTAAACAAACTATAGAGGCATCACACTCAATGAAGAATTGTTGAGTGAAATTCGACATTGCTAATACTAGAGCACCAAGTACGAAAGGATAAAAAAGTGTTTTCATTCCACTCAATGAATTATTCTTGAGAAGAGGTATGAGGAGTCGAGCTATTTTCCCATAATTTTTAATGAATTCCCTATAACAACCAAGAAGTCCAAGAAATCCTCCAACACCTTTACTAATATAAGGAATAAGCTAATTCCATGTACTTTATATCTTGGTTGTGCTTGCTTAACCCTTTAGTTGAAATGATGTGTCCCATAATTTCCATTGATGTCTTCTTAGAAGTATATTTCTTATGATTTGCAAAAAATTGATTCTCACGTAATAGATTAATAACAATACACAAATGCTCCAAAGATCGCTCCATATTCTCACCATAGATGAGGATAAGACAAAACTCCTTGAATATGGTTTGAATAGATCATTCATAGTCACTTGAAAAGTAATAGGAGACAATACACAAATGCTTCAAAGATCGCTCCATATTCTCACCATAGATGAGGATAAGACAAAACTCCTTGAATATGGTTTGAATAGATCATTCATAGTCACTTGAAAAGTAATAGGAGTGTTAGTGAAGCTAAATGGTATCACCAAGAACTCATAATGTCCTCAGTGTGTACAGAATGTCGTTCTAGGGATGCCTTCAGTAGACACCCTAATCTTATAGCATGCACGTGAATTGATCTTAGAGAAAATAGAGGATCCATGTTGCTCATCCAATAACTCATCAATGATAGGTATTGGATATTCATCTAGAATAGTAGCATCATTCAAGACCCTGTAGTTAATACAGAATTTCCATGACTCATCTTGCTTTTCAACTAGAATCACAAGGCTTGAAAAGGAACTTGAGTTAGCTCAAATAATGCTTGTTGTCAACATTTCCTTGACCAAACTCTCGATCTTGTGTACTTATGCATATTGGTAGGTTCGCAAATTTATCGATCCAACATATGCTCTCAAAGAATTTTTGGGATCCATTAGCCCATAAGGAGGCAAACGAGGTCGCTTCACAAAATCTTCATTAAATTCCTCCGATAATGATAGCAAAAGAGGATAATCAACCACATTCGAATCTCAACTAACACTTTTCACATCCATAGACCATAACAAATTGTAGGCATTTTGGTCATCAAGCTTCAATAAGGATTTATAAGTAATGTCCACTTTATGTTGGTAGGATCCCGATGTAAATTGAACTCCTTACCATACATTGGAATCTTCATAGTTATTACTCCTCAATCCATCTTTACTTCACCAAGCGTTTGCAACCATGCTACTGCTAGAACTAGGTCCCTCCCCCCACCCCCAATTCTAAAACATAAAATCTGCCACTACATGCATATCATTAATCAACAATAGCTATTCTTTTTTCGAACTCCACTAGGATTCACAGCATGTCCATTGCCCACTATTACCTTAAAAAGGTAGAGTTTGGCTCTTTGGCAAACTCAAGTCATCTATGATCTACTAATTTAGAAGAAACAAAGTTGTGGCTAGCTCTACTATCCACCAAAATAGAATTTTATTGTTCCATGAGCTTACCTTGAAATTTCATAGTCTTTAATCCATTAAGACCAATAAGAGTAATTGATTATAGCTCTAAACCTTTGTTCTCTTCATTGTTCACCTCAAGGGCTTATTGATCAACAAATTGCTCCTCATCTTTCTCAACACCGCAACATCTTTCTCAAAACTCCGAATGCCTTGGTTTAACCTTCACCTGTCATAAGATATCCTTGTTGGTGCACCACTTAAATTAGACAACTCACTATTTGCACATAAATCGGCTTCCTACACCAGTTAATGGCCTCTATCTACAGGTTGTGAGCCTTCACTTGACCTATTTGACCTAAGCGGATTGCAGATCTTCTCTCTCTCTTTGCATTAGTAATCTTAGTCTTCTCCCTCAAAATTTCCTTAAGTTTCTAATTGCTCTACATTTCTTGAATTGTGTTTTGAAGTGTAGTAATCGATTTCTCAAATTGCATTTAAGATTGAGATTGTGACTGTTAGAGCTTTGTAAGACTCTCACATAACTCATTACAAATCTCGATTAAGTTTTTGTCAAGTGCATCAACCTTATGATTTAGGGTTTTAATTGGTTGATCCAATGTTTCGATCTTATTCTCTAATTATTCAACCTTTTTTCTCTAATGTTTCAACTTTCTCATCCATTCGCATCATATTGCTAGTTGAGATTCTCAAAAATAGCGCCAATTTGATGTAACCTGTAGGTTTGTGATTCGATTGTTTATGAAGTGTATAAATCAAAAGAATGAAAGAATTCCTAAGGATTGAAGAATTTGAGCTAAACAAACTCCATAGCAACTTTTACTGGTCAAGTCAAGCTTTGCTAAGGTTTAAGAAATACAATTTATGTATTTTGCAACATAAAAATGACATGTGTCTCTTTCCTTTTCTCCTTTCTATATCAATCCAATATACCATTATTTTCTAGCGACATTCTCCCTTGACTCTATCTTGAATTTCTTCCAAATGCCATTACTAGAAGTCCCCTTATTTACCAACATGCCATTGCATAAGTTCCTTTATTTAACTTACACTAACTATCAACATAGCTTAACTTCTACTCATTAACACAACTCAACCACAATCTAACACAATCCCTATACTACTACCATATCACACCACACAAGTGCACAACACAAACACCATCGCCCCACAATACAACAACAGGGCACATCCCAACAACATTATAACACACACACACACACACACAAACACATTATTTCATTCGACTTTTATACACCCTAAATAAGGGTTTATAAACTCTAAGGGTAGTACCAATTAATCTTGCTTGCAACATACTAAAACTAAACTGTGTTCACTTGAAATCAGCTCAACAACAATTGAATTGAGCTTAAGTTCAAACTATTCAATTATATTATCTTCTTGTACTCAAGCTTTTCGATAACTAATTTAACAAGATGGTGAGTTAAATAGAGTTTTAAGTTAATTATAGATGTAAATCAAATTCAAACCAGAGCTTTAAAGCTAATAGAACAAACTCATTTAAAAAATAAGAGTCTAGTCAAGGTGGACTCATCGAGCCCTATTGAAGACCACTTTTAATTGAGTAAAAGCTTAAAAATCCAAGTTTGATCAGATTGAGTTTGAATCTTTGCGTTATCATTCAAGCTTTGAGCTTAATATTGTTTGATTGCATTACATCCTTTGATGGAGCTATGAATTTAATCCCACCAGAACCTACACAGTAAGACCAATAATAACAAAAATATAATTCTAAAAAAGCAGGTTCAGAGAATGGTATAATAATATTGCTGCTGAAACCGTCTACGAATTCCTTCAGCAGGAAAGAATGACGCCATTGCACAAGCTACTCTTCTTTTAGCATCATAATGATTGGTGTAAACAGCCTTTCGAAGAAATAACCAACCAAGAATCTGGCGTTCTGAGGTCATTAGGATACATCAAGGGCTTCAAGCAGTGGATTAAGGCATCGTTATACTGTCAGTATTGGCTGCTTGTCTTTGATCGATGACAATAAGCTATGATGCTTCAAACAAGACAGCGATTTCATGATTCTTCGGCATTGTTTCCATTCCTGAAAGCAATGAATGATGAGTTGGTTAGTATTTTATATATATCTAAGCAATAAAGTTTATGATGTTGCTTGAGTATAGCAGCTTTCAAGGTTGCTCACTTAGATGACTGGAATGAGTCCAACTGCATTGTGACCGGTCCATCATTTACCAAGTTGACCTTCAGATCATAGAAAAGAACCAACTTAGAGAGAGAGAGAGGAGAGAGGGAGCACCAAAGAATTATGATATGGGAGAGCACTTTACCTTCATCATTGCTCCAAATATCCCATCTGCAACCAAGAGAGTGTAAGAACATATAATATTAAAATCCAAGTTAGGAGTTTTAGCCTCTTAACATGATTGCATTATGAAATACAACAGAAATTTTGACTCTTACCACACTGACAACCAATTTTTGACAAGTTCCACATGGCAAATAGTATCTTTGGACATGCAGATACATAAAGCGCAAATTCAAAGAGACACTGCAGAAAAGGTCAGTTGTGCACTAATTAAGGAAACTTGGCTTGTCCTTTTTTTTTTCCCCATAAACTGTATGCTTTGGGTTGTCCTTTTTATACCCCTTTTACGCCAATAACTTAGTCTTGTCAAAAGAAATAGCATATATCATTTAGTCAACAAAAATGTGGATAAATAAGAACCTTGACATGGTTCATCTTTCTCAAGAACAAGAACCTTCACCAAAGTCATTGGATTTAAAAAGTTTCATAAACTTTATGTTGTCAGCTGCCATTGGCTAGAGTAGAAATACCCTTGACTGCCTATACCTTCCAGCTTCCATCTAAAGAAGCCATTCACCAAAACAAGTGAACTGGCTTTTTTATAATGATTGAAAAAAAATCCAGACATTCAACTTAAGCATCACAACAAGTGAGAAAGTAAGAAAAAACCAGAGGGTACCTTTTACTGAATCTGGGTTATAAGCTTTGCGAAATCTATCAACAACAGATTGATAGAAGGGCTTTGCTGTTTGGGGTGGCATTGCCACATGAAAATCTGGCTTGTTGCCCTTCAGGAATCCATATAATGTGAATTGACTGACTGTAACAGCCATGAGAACAGAGAACTATATAAGTGTGTGCACTTAATGTAAAATATAAAATTCCACCCACAAGTTAAAACTAATGAACACTGAACACAGCAACATGAATTGATTCCTATTTTCTCTGATATCAGGGAACACAGAAGTAGGTAAGTGTGTGCACTAAATATAAAATATAAAATTCTACCCAGAAGCTAAAACTACTGAACACCCAGCAACATGGATCAATTCTTATTTTCTTTAGAATCACTTGTATATAACTTGGAAGCAAAAGTGAGAGCAAAAACAGTAGATAATCCTATGCAACTAAGCAAATACTAAAAGAAAACGAGTGAAAAACAAGTACACTACTGGCTTACCTAATAAAACCCCATAATTCTTCTGCATTACCTGCAATTACCAATGAAGAGACGATTCCATATTTAATTAAAAAGAAAAGTTTTCTTAATGAGCATGGCATATATAAGATAGTTTTACAGAGAACTACTTCAGAGCAAAGCATCTGAAATTGTCAATGACTTGTACTGGAAGATATGAGCATCAAGCAGCAGGTGCAAGAAGAAATTACATTTTGGTCCCATCCTCTGCCTGTAGTTTCGTTAGTGAATAACCTCATGTTCAAAACCTTTCGGCATCTGCAGAAATCCATTGCAACTGTTAAAAGCAAGAAAATCAAAACTCATCTAATAAAATTTGAAAATGTGGGGCTCATCAACAAGCAGTTTTTTGAAAATGAGCAATGTATATGTTCCATAAATGTTTTCTCCCCCAATAAAAGTATTCACTATCCACCACCAGTCCACCACAATATATAATCACCAATACCAGAAGCTTATTTTTCTCATTAAAGAAAAGGGTAGGAATAAAGTCATCTCTATTAGAGGGATCATGTGGCCCAAGACAGTCTCATTAAAGAGGCATTCCATGTGGGGCTAAACTAAACATGTATATTTTTTTATCTCTTTCTTTGCCAGCACTTATGCAAACTACAGGTAGGAATAGGTGATTTTCTGTGAAAAACTTCTATTGAGGAAATACAATTAGGACAAAGAAGAACATATGTATCTCATTCATGACATGCCCAAGTAAGTGCTTGCAGAATTACCCTGTTGGCATAAGAAGGAATTTTAAGATTCATAAAACCTTCTAAGAGTGAAGATAGACTAACTACTATATCCAACTAAGGCTGGCAATTCCACAAAACAAGGCACAACAGAGCAACCCAAATCACAGCACGTGTAACAAGTTACAGCGACAATATCTAGATAGGCAGAAGATGTGCCCATGATTAAAAGGTTTAAAAACAGAAGTCAAGTTTGAAATCATTGTAACATTGAATTTTTTCCCTGGCCAAATTGTGTCAATGATCATAATTCATGCCTATAAGATAGTTAATAGGGGCAGAGTTGGACCAGATCAAGCCATACTTGGTCAAATGTTAACCGTACAAGTCTGGCCACTTTCATTTTGGACTTGAGTGATCAGGCCAGTTCAAACGATTGTACTGGATTGACTTTAAAGAAAATTTTGTTTCAAGTTACAAGCACATCTAAACTCATTAAAACATTGTCACCTGTCTGATTACTTCCTATGTAAGTGATTACAATACAAATGATACAAATTAGTAAGATGAATGATAATGGCAATCTGGCGTCTCTTCCGAAAAACAACCAAACAAGAAAAATAAATCACCTTTATGTGAACTTGTTTATTTATTTATTTCAATCTGAAATCAACTTCAGATAGATGGAAGTATATGTTTTAAACTCTTAACAAGCACCACAAAACATCCTAAAACTCTTAGATTTTATCAATGGGGTCATAAACCTTTTCCCTCGCTAAGTACCACGAACAAAGTTTCCCTGTTTCGTTGTCTGTCAAAATACATAGTGCCAAGCAAAATGAATACTTAATGCGGAGTGCTGACCTAATTTGCTTTCTAATTAATATTAATAACAGCAAGTTATTGAATTACCACCTAAACCCGACCAACAGAAGAATACCAACATATCATAAATCAAATACAAATGAAACGACACAGCGAGTACAAAAAGAAGAAATCTTTGCAGTCAATTACATGTAATCGGCATCGGAATCGGTATCGGACTCGTGAATTCCGACGAGAACAAGAAGTCCTGGTCCGATCTCCGACACAATGCGCCCTTCAACCTGCAAAAAATAGATATAAACAAATAGGAAACGCTAACTTACGCTGGGTGTTAAGGTTAAGGGCTAATGATAGGCTGACCTCCACACTCGCTGAAGCTACTCGCTGGACAATAGCTCTCATGGCTTTGATCCCAAGTCTCGAAACGCGTTTCTGATTCGAGAAACGCGCCCTGTTTGAGCTCACTCGAGTCGTACTGATGAGGGAAGTGGAAGGAAGGAATGGTGAGGTTAGGGTACTACAAGTGAAAGCGGAGGTGGCCGACATTTTAGTTGTTGGCTAGCCTTCTTTTTTCTTCCTTTTTTTTTTTTTTTAAATTTTCCGTTTTTTTTCCCCAAAACCATTGATCAAGTCATAAGGAAAGGAGGGAAAAAAAAAATCTCGAATAAATTACCACACTGAATTTTATATTTACTATCTAACTATTGTCATATACGTTCCCTCAAAAAAAAAAAAAAAAAAAAAGAAAAGAAAAGTTAGGATAAAACAATGAAAGTGTCTTTTGAAAAGATTTCTTTAGTCTTTATAAATTTAACACGAAAATACCTTTTCAAAAGGTGCTTTTTTAATTTTTAATAAAAGAAGAAAAAGTTTTTTGAAAAGGTGTTTTCAATTATAAGGTTAGTATAATTGAAGGTGTTTAGAAGACACTTTCGGCACCTTCAATTGTTTTATTAATAATATTGAAGGCAACTTTTCAAAAGGAGTTTTTTTTAATAATTCAGAAAAAAAAAGAAAGTACTCCTCGAAAAGACACCTTCTTCATAAAAAATTGTAATGAAAAAATTAGTAAGTCAAACTAGTCAATGAAATATAAAACAAAGCAAAATCACCGATTACAATATAGCAATGTAGTTGAAAACTCGAATCTCTACATCCAATTTACATGCTCGCTTTCCGACATTAAGCTTCACTGTAACCACTTGTATGAAAATTATAAGCAAAGCATATATAGCTCATACCCAAAATCTAAAGATAGTCCTTACTATTGTAATGTAAAAAATAAAATACAAGACATATAAGACATAGAAGAAGCATTAAAAAGTTAAACTGATATTAAGTTCTATATTAATACAAATATTAAGATGTTTAGTAAAAAATTGATACAATCTCATCCTCTCCTAGACCTAGTGAAGACTCTAGATACTTTAGACACTAAACTCACGTTGTGCCTGTTCACCTTTAGAATAGGTGAAGCCTATGACTCTTATGTCTCTATGAGCTGTTGTGGTGGCTTTAAAAACTATTGTAGATCAATAGTAGCTATTGAGAAAGAACTCTATCTTTGAGAATTGATAGACCTCTTCCCTCTCTTAAGTGGATTAGGTAGCATGAAAAAGAGATCCCGCTGCATCTTCAAAGCCAAGGTCTTAAACATGTTGCCTTTACATAGACCTTCAAACGACCTCTTCCCATGAGATGGAGCTGTACTATCATCACCATGCTGACCTTATCCCTAATGTTGTCCACCTCCTTAATGCTATCAACCTTCGCTCGTCTTGGTTTATTTGCCTTGCTTGGGGGGCTCTGGAGAGTCGTACTTTGCCAGGATATCCTTGTCCAGTCCCTGCACCTCAACCTGACCTTAATGTAGAGGGTAGAGAGTGACCAAGAGATGGTTGTGTAACAATTGAATTCCATGTTCGGTAGAGGATCAAGTCATTCTTAGTTTGCCCCATTTAGAGAAACCCTAATATGCTAAAACACTTTAGCCTGCCAAAAGATGAGGATTAAGACAAGGTAAAGTAGGGTAAGTAGAAAAAATAGTTGCACTGAAAAGTGGTCTCACCAACTATCCAAGCATTGCTTCAGTTTGACCAATACACTAATGAGTGATCCTACAATACTGCTATCGGTACCTATACTTTACTCTTTTAGGTCCGTTGATTTGAATAACTTGAGCGTGCCTATCATTTTAGGTGATGATATGAGGTAGATGCTATTTAATCAAATCAACATCCGTTTGACCCTGTAGGTCGATACGGTGCAAAGCCTCCTCTATGTTGCATGTTGGTGAGATTCTTTGCAGTTCACCAAACTATTAAACCATATAACTCGGGTAAGTGCCACTTAATTATATGGAAATATATGAGTAGCACTTGAGTTGTCCAAATGTGGTGGCTACGATGGTAAAAGTCAAGTAGGATCTCTAGTGTCTCGTTTGGATATGGTTACCATACGACCTAAAAGACCATGTTGTTATAGTTAGTGTCAAAGTAAAACATTGAAACAAATAGTCATGAAAGTATGGAAATACGTACTTGATCAGGAGTTTATTTGTCAAATGCATCCTGATAAGTTGTCACCACTTGGATTTAGTGCATCTTCATGTCTTGATCTATCATCTACTTAGTAGCTAGTGCTCTCTCATTATCGATGACTACCCCATGTATAGGCAGGGGAGCTATGTATGGAAACCTATCCCAAGCCCATACCCGAAATAGAATTGCAGTACCTTCCATCTCATGATAGTCTCTAACAACGAGCTACATTGTTGTCTATACAGCTATGCAAGGCATGCGGACTCCCAAGTATACTGTCCGATATGACTGAAGTGTTCTAATAGAGGGAGAAACGTGTCATGCATTAGGTTGTCAAATTTGTCGGCAAAGACGGGCCTTCTTAGTATCTACAAGATATAAGCTTTAGTGTAATGTCTAACTTGCTCCTTGTCTAGCCATGTGGGTAGGAACCAAAGTAGTTAGCTAGCCAGCCCATACATATATGTCCTCTTCTTCCCTTAGAGTCTTCTGGTACAACCTCAAGGTATTTAGCATAAATATCTGGCTACTCCTTGTGAGCGTTCTTGATCACTGACAATTCATCGACTCAAAGGCTGAACTACACCTTGACATCCTAAAGTGTGATGATAAGCTTTCCATGGGCTATGTGGAAAGTATGAGTCTTCTGCCTTCACTTCTCTACCAGTACAGTAATCAAGTGGTGATCCAGCTGAACGTAAGGGAGACGACTCAAACCTATGAAGCCAGCCTACTCTAGGTAAGGTAGCATGCGGTTGTCCAAAGAAACTTTGTGGACCTATTAGTTCTATTTGAGTGTTCGCTCATGATGCCGTATATGTAAATCCTCCATGCCTTATAAAGGATACAAGTCAATACGATCAAGTTAAGCATAGTAGTCTGTGATAGAAAGACAAGTTAGTGGTCTTACATGTCCTTTCCAAATGCATCAAGATTTGTATCTATCTTGGCCAGTGAGAATCGATCCATTTACGGGTTTAGGCTCCATCTAGCCTGCAATGACAAAAACAATAGAGTCAAATAACGAAATTAGATATTAATATCGTATGACATGGGCATTAACCAATAAATAAACAAAATCAATTATGCATTTAGTTATTACACTTGGGTTCAATTGTCCTATTGATTCCTCTGAGGATACATTCTATTTGGATGCCCCATAACATCCATCTCCATGTGGAATCACTTTGTCCTAGGCTTACCCTTTTTTTGCTCCAACTACAGGTTAGGATGTACTTTCTGGAGGCATGAAATCATAAGCCAACTTGACTCATCCCCAATCGGGAAGAAGTAAGCTCTATAACATTGCCCCGATGGACAAATCTATACCAATCCTCAATAAAGGACATGACATCTAGTTGCTTGAAACTAATAGAAGCAATGGCATATGAACAAGGAATCTTATATTTCTACCATTTGTTGTAGGTGCACATGTGATTGTTGAAGTCAACTATTTATACATGCTTACCTCCCTTCATCCCATTCCCTACGTGCTTACTTCCAATCTCAATCTTATATAGCTTGCTGAAATGCACCACTTGATGTAAACTTGCTTGCTTGACCCCTTCCTCTAACATGTCTGCAGCATATTTGGTGTATGGTCGGTTTGTAGGTACCTATTGAAGCACCTCTTCGTGTCTTTTATCCCATCTTAATGCGCAGTTGTAGAAGATCTTCCTCACAAGTGATGTAACTGGTAGTCCATTTGCTTATTTTAATACTGAGTTATATGCTTTGATAAGGTTGAACATCATATACGTGTCAATGCTACATTAATAAAGGGCGAAACCAATCGGGGTGTTACGTTTGATGCTTAGAACCTTCTTCATGCATTTCTCAAACTTTCGGGGCTAATCTTGCATTATGTCGAAGGTTACCTACTTCTTGCATGTATGGACCTTCTTAAAATTGCTTGCAATATGGCATATGCACCATCGCCACACTATAAAGGGAGGTTTCTACCCATTTTCATTTCTATCTAATGCAAACTGAATACCTATCTCTTTGTCAGATATCAAGCATGTGTTTTCCTGGATTGCTTGCTCACCATACATTTGTTGTCTCAGATTCCTAAGAAATTGGCCCTATGTCTCGACCATCTTATCATCAAATAATGCAAAGGCAAGCTGGACTATATGTTGGTGCCATCTATATTAGTGGCGACTAGCGATTTGTGGTAGTACTTTCCATATAAGAACATCACATCAATACTAACCATAGGCCTATAGAACTTTTATGTCTTGTGAGTAGGCCGAAAGATCACCACACCTACTCCAACTTTGTCATCCTCAGTTGTCGTGAAGGGTTCCATATCCACTCTATCTTCATATCGGGGTTAGTCATTTGAATTGCATTGAGAAATTGTAGCAAATCATCGAATGATCTCTCTCATTTACAGTACATAGCTTCAATAGCCTTAATCTTATTGGCCCATACCTTTTTATTGCTGACCATATACCTAAACTATTTTTCAATAATGCTGCATAGTTGAGAAATTTTTGTATCAGAATCCATTTTAATGACATTCAAGAACTCTCTAACTATCATATTTCTATCCAATTGTTGGTGATCTTAAGTTATGAAACGGTTGACATGTGTAGGGCTCTACTAATCTAGATATCATAAACACACCCTCCAATTTTTTCTTACATGCCTTAAGTCTCCATTGGTAACCATCTTCATGCTTAGAGCAAAGGATAGAATACTCACTTGTTTTAGATTCCAACGACTTGAAGTCGGTGTGATGTTTGATGTGGTAGTGCTTCATTTCTCTTATAAGTTCCTCCTTGGTATTGAATCTTATACCTATACAAAAATCTTTATTGGCTTGCAAGTTATTGAACTCCTCATTTACATCCCTCTTAAAGTTTAAGTAACTATCGTCTCTACCCTTGTTGAAAAAGGGAATCGCATCCCTTACCCTTGTTTCTGTTGTATAGATCTTTGGAGTTTGTATAAGAGTTGCTACTGGCTACATTGAACTTGATGGGTCATTTTTTCCTTTTCCCATCTTTTGCAGTTTATTGCATTGGTAGATGGGAAAGTAAAAGACATATTATATCTTATTTTAATCAAAATATAAATTGATGTATTTAACAATTGAAATTTATGTATGATTATTTCTTATAATTAATGCAAAAAGAAGAAATTCTAATAAAAATGTCAATTACTTTAACATTATAGATTTTACATATAATTATTTATATCCTTGCATAGTAGGTGCGTTTGTTTGCTAGTTTTCTTATGAGCGAATAATAAAGTGAAATTTTTTTTTATATAACTTATAATATTTTGTATATTGATATAATTTCATACATGTAGAGAAATAATAAAAATGTTTAATTAAAATATACAACTAATATTTTAAAAGATAATAATCAACGTAAATGATCAGATCGGTAGATTTATATATTAAAATAATATTATGATAATATCATACTTTAATACTTAATTAATGAATTATAATTTAGTACACAATATTAACATGCCATCCTATTTGATATTTCTTGATGGTATGATACGCTAATAGGGCGGAGGGTTGTGGTTAAGGATGTAATTGGGACGAGTTCAGGATTGGATATAGAAACCTATGATCTATCTCGTTATCTTGATGGGGTATCTAAAACTTACTAAAAATCTTAGGGTTTTTAACCTTATATCCAGAACTCAACCTTATAAGGTTTGGTATCCTATAATAGTAGCTCGATGGGTTTTAAGTATAGGATTAAAAATAACAGGATACTCGAACTTCAGCCCTATCCAATCCAACTCATTTGTTTGACTTTTTTTTAACCAATTGATTATTTTTTTATTAAATTATTTTATTGATTAATTTTGTAATATCATTTGAGTTCAAACACTTTCATAAATGAATACTAATAAGTAAAGGTTACTAAAATATGAATTTGTAAAAGTTGAAATATAAATAACAACATATAATGAAAATATGGATAGAATTTATAAGGACAAATAAAAGAACTATATTATAAAGAGGGAGGAGACTAACAACAAGTCCTAATTTAATTATATACAACTAGACCACCTCTATCAAAGAGAACAAACTAAAAAGGTAATATATTGTTATCGACTAATCTTTTTAAAAGCAGATGGAATTATAATCTTAAACTATATACATTAAAGAAAAAATCAAGTTTCTATGAAAATATTTTGCCGTATAACTTAAAATAATTGTTACTTCATTTATGAATGATATTTAACTTGTTATTTGCAATACAATTTCAAGATCTAAGTTATATAGTAAAAGAGTATAATACAATAACAATAAAAAAGGTCAAATGAACTTTTTCTTAGTTGGACCAGTTTTGCCTTTCAAATTCAAAATATTATTGTTTGTCTTCACTAAAAATAATTATTATTTACTATTTTTTTAACAAAATAAGTTTTCTCATCAAGTTTTACTTAAATCCACTTACCTGATCTAGAAACCTTATAAGAGTTTAAATTAATATCCAAACCTATTCCAAAATTCTACAGGATAATACCTTATAGAGCAATTAATGATTTTGATGAGTTGGATACTCTATAACAACTCATTTATTTACATCCTTAATTGTAGTAGAGTGAATGACATGTAAATGTTGAGAGAAAGAGAATGCCACTAGATGTTGAATGCTTTTTTCTTTTTCCTCTTTTTATTTTGGAATGAAGTGTTTTCTTGACTGTTATTGAAAACAAGATTAGGTTTATCTAAATTTCATTAGAGAATTTTGCTAAATTATCCTATTCTGTATGTGGCGTCCAACAAAATGTATCCTCTCTCTCTCTGAAAATGGCATGTGTCTCTAAATGCTTAATATAATCCTAGATAAAAGTCTCGATGAACCATATACACTAATAAACTAATGGCTTATGCACCAAAAAACTAGATGCAAAGTCATCAATTATGTACATTTTGTGTTAGGTAGTACTATTCAGATAATTTGCATGGGACGCATAAGCATTAAGCAAGTTATGTAACTATTATAATAATCGTTTGGTTTCGTATGAAGTGAAGAGATATTTGAATAGTCAAATTATAAATGAGTAGAGCCAAGCTTTTAGAAGTTAAGTTTGTGTTTCCTCAATTATGTACATTTTGTGTTAGGTAGTACTGTTTAGATAATTTGCATGGGACGTGTAAGCATTAAGCAAGTTATGTAACTATTATAGTAATCATTTGGTTTCGTATGAAGTGAAGAGATATTTGAATAGTCAGATTATAAATAAGTAGAGCCAAGCTTTTAGAAGTTAAGTTTGTGTTTGATTGTTTAAAAATTATTGAGTTAAAGTTTGGTTGAAATTTTATTCAATTTGAAAATTATACGTTATTAAGGAATTTAAAACTCAAACTTAGTGCATCTAGTAAATGGGCTTGAGCTCATTATTATAATAAGCATGATCTTGAGCTTGTTTAAATAAATAAATCTAGTTTAAGCATGATATTAGAAAAACTCAAAGTTAATTCAATTTTTTTTATAATTTTTAATCATATTATTCTTATTCTTGTATTATCATATTATACTTTATCATATAATATGATTTTTAATTAGAGGTATGTAAGTGAATTAAATGGGTCAACAAGGCTCAGCCAATTTTGGCCCGCATGTTAAGTGGGTTGGACTCATTTGTCTCGCTTTTTAAACGAGTAAAAAAACCTTAATCCTAACTTATTTAAAAAACATGTTAAACGAGTCTACTCACAAGCCAAAAGTATAAATGTGTTAAACAGGTCAATTTAAATTGACTCACTTTAGCTTATAGGTTAGACGGGCCGGTTTCATTTTGCATACTTTTTAAATAGGTAAAAAAATCTTGATCTAAACTAATTTAAAAAGTAAATTAAACAAGTTGGTCTATAGATCAAAATTCACTTATACACCTCTATTTTTAACATAATATATTAGCTCATGAGACTAATTACAAGTCTACTCACGAGTCTGTTCATGAGCTTACACGACCTTGTTCATGAGCAGGCTTGTCAAGAAAACAAATAAGTCTACTTATGAATCGACTTACAAGTTTAAATTTGAGCTTAAACTTGACTTGTTTATATAAATAAGCTTTATTTTAAGACCAAGATTGGCTCGTTTATGAGTCGAGTTGAGTTTAGAACGAGTTAAATTCAAGTAGTTAGTGAATAGTTTGACTCATTTGCAACCCTATTGAATACTACTAAATAGATAAGGAATAATTTCTTTTCCCTTAACAGCTTGTTCACTTGGGAGGGCTATTCCATTCCTCCTTTATTCCTTATTACTACGTTTACTTTGCATTTTGTTACTGGATTGCAATTCGGTGGGAATCCTTGTTATTTAAAATCAAGTAATAGAGATTTCTTATCTAAAGTTAAAAATTGAGATTTGTTAATGAAAAAGACACTTTATGCCTTCGTTTTTTCACCTCTTTCCCAAACTGCAAAGAAGACACCACCACCATTATGCAAGCATCAAAAGTCCATCACCACCATGCTAACCTAATAACCCCCATCGTCACCACTGTACTAACTTACCTATTACCCCCACCAAATGCCGACAAGCATAGTAAACCACCAATCAAACCATTTAAGCTCTACAACTTCAACTATTGCTCTCACCATGACTACCGATCAAACCATATCAACCACCACGGCTACCGATCAGACCATATGAACTACCATACACCGACCATGCTCTTGATGACCATCGATCAGACCATATTAACCACTATACACTGACCATGGTCAACCATGACCACCATCGTGTGGACAACGACATTAAGTACTCGTGAACCTTCACTTGCATCTCCTCACAGACATCGACATCTTTGTGAAGTTAGCCTTAAAGTTTTGACCTTTGATGGGCTTTTAGTAGAGATTTTTGATGTGAGAGAAGCAATTGATTCGGGAAAATTTTTGTTTTAAGCAAAGATAGAAAAGAAGAAAGAGAGAGAATGAGGGAGAGAAAGGGGTAATAGAGTAATTTAATTTTATTATATTCCTATTCCTTAGATGCATTTTTGCTCCTAATGAACAAAGTAATAGAAATTATGGATTTATTCAATTCCATAGAATTGGAATTCTATTGTATGCTTACTCAATTTGGTGAAGTAAATGGATAGTAAATGTATTGCTATGGTTAGTTACATTAAAGAAAACATAAAGAATACCTTAGATGAAGAGATAAAAAGCCTCCATTACATACATGGAGTTAAAAGGCATAACCATATTGACAAAAAATTAGCCACTTTAAGTTATTTGACTTGAGGCCACGAGCTACACTTATAGCATGTTTAGTTAGGGGAATATTGCCATTCCCCTATCATCCCTTATTTCGTTGTTCAATTGCGTTTAAGATGCAAGTAGTAGCAATTACGCCAAATTGGCCATTCTCCAAAACTACAGAATATGCACTTCTTGGACTCAATAAATAATCTCAATTCCCTAATCTATTCACCCTCCTTTTTTTACAAATACCCTCGTTAAACACCCATAATTTACACCATCTGCCTTGAAGTTAAATCATTAATTTGCACCCTACGCCCAAAACATTAATCTAAAGCTTCCTCTAGCTTAACCTAAACGAGCTGCTAGGGTTTGAAAGGTGATATTGTACTTTTTCGAACAACTCGCTATCATCGGTTATTCCCCATTGACCAATGGATTGACAGAAGCACCCCAGATCCGATGTTAACTCATTGTCATTTTCAATAGCCGATGAAGAACAGTTGTGTCTCTTCTCCCTTTGAACATATGTGGCGATGGTTTTTTTTTTTTTCCCTTTTCTCATAGGAAAACATTCTTGTTACTGCATCTCTTCTCCCTTTGAATTGGAAACATACATGAGAAAATGGATGCTAGAGAATAAACGAGGTACCTGGATGAATCTGCTTTGATTTCAACAATGGGCAAATGAGTTCTTGCTTAGGCTTTGTTTCAAAATCTTCTGTGCGTTAGGGTTTTAGTGAATTGATTAGAGGGTGAAGCTTGGGGTCGATCGTCAACTTACTGAGTCAGGCGAGCATCATCTCCTTGGATGGTGGCTTTGGTTCTTCCATGGATGCGACTGTAGCGGTGGAGAAGGTAAAGGAGACATGAAAAATTGGGGTTCTTATGTAGACTCCGTAAATTTAACCTTTTGAACATAGTGTCGGACTTGAGTGTCGTAGACATTTCCCTAAGTCGACAAAACTATATAAAATGAAAACCGACTAAAATTTTGAACTTGGAACTTAAAACGAACTTGAAAGACCCAATGATATAATTTAGAAACCTTGATCATGCAAGAAAACCCTAATCTCTATATGCGCGTACTTTTAAAAAAAATGATGAAAACCTAAACTTAACAGAAACCGTAAATATCAAATCATAAAAATTTTTAAAACTCTATAAAATTATCTTAATGCTTGAAAAGCCATAAATCAATAAAATTATCAATAATTTTGGGAAATCATATAAAACTGATAACAAACGAATCAATGATTATTTCAAGTAATAATAAACAACTAAACTAAGCTAGTTAAAGGAATAAATTAGTAAATTTACAAAAATTATTTTACTTGCGTACATAAGTAGCCCTACAATATGTATATATAAATATATTATTAATCAATTTCCTTTTCTTAATCTATCATATGATATATATATATATATATATATGTTGCATAATAAAGTGGTGTTTCTAAATAATTAAGTCAATTGATCCTTAAGCTCCTAAGTGTAAGTAAATTATTCCTGAGTGAGTGAAAAACCCTAAAACATACATAAATTCACTCGAACCCTAAAACTTAGGATGATTAAAGATTTACGATCCTAAATAAACAATTAAAAATATAATTTCAATAAATTTTATTTAACTCTAGAAAACTCTAAAATTTCTTAAGAGACAAATCACAACCTACAAATTAATTTGAGAACCAAATCCTAAAAGAATTTCATATAAGACAATTTCCTTATTTTCACTTATAAGCCATGTTACGTATGGATAAATTGTAAACCCTACTTTTAGCGAACTTGTAATTCAACTAAGAATACTTCCCAAATGTTCCTAAGGATAAACTAAGCTAAGAATCCAAGTTTACATTTAAAAATGAATTTAATTTTCCAATTCAAAACCCTATTATCGATAAAACTTGAGCTTGAAAAACTGTAAGCTCTAAGGTCATTTAAAACCTTAAACCTTAAAACCATTAAGGAATTTTAACCCTAAGTAATTAATCGATAATTTAATTTGAATAATTTCATTCAACTTTAGAAAATTTCACAATTTTATAAAAATCAAATCATAAATTACAAAACAATGTAAGATGAAAACCTAAAAACAATTTTCTATAAGACCATGCCCTTATCTTCATGCTTAAGCCTTACACTTCAATAAGTAGATTAACCAATCACTCTAGATAACTTATCAAATGAGAGTTGGAATCATTTATCAATTGATAACTTATCAAAACTTAGTGATAAGACATTTTCCTTATCACCCCTTCACTTATACTACATATGGATAATTTTTCACAAGATTTCATAAGCTTAATTTTAATAAATGAGACAAGACCACTCCATGGCCCAAAAAGCACTTTAAATGGCAGATTTAGACAAGGGAGAAAGGGGGGCCATGCTCTTGTCATTCAACCATCAATCACTTTCTCTTACACATCACTATTCACCCCTTAATACTTACATTATCAATAGTTGCAATTATTGACTTTGTGTAAGCTACAAGATAATACTTTCAAGACATTTAAACACTCATTCTCTCTCCATTCAAACTGGCTACTCCTTGCCTTACTTCTCTCACTTTCAATTTCAGTTTCACATCTTCTTTCTCTCCTTTGAAACAAACATAAAAGGGAGAAACCACCTTACCCCACAAAATCAACTTTTCTTCCATTTTCCCAACTTCACCCACGGCAACTTCTCCTCTTGTTCTTGTGTCATTTTCTTTCACCATCTAAGACCTTTTAAGACCATTAGAACCTTCCACAAATCCCATTCCAAAAGGTCAAACAACTCGGGTTTCCAAAAGGTGGCAAAAAGGAGGAAGCAAAGTTAAGAGCTTAAGTGGAACCTTAGTGCATAACTACCATACTTTGCTTTAAGGACGAGTAAGTGTTTCTTATGATATATGGATTAGTATTTATGTTAGGAGACTTTGATTTCTTGAAGATATAAGTAAGGTTAAGTTTTTATAACACCAAAAACCATTTTAAGAAACAAACTCATGAAACCCTTACATGAAGTTGAAATATGAGCATGTGAAGTTGGTATTTTGTAAAGAGACTTGTTTAAGACTTTGAATGGAAGATTTTAAGTTGAGAAAGTCTTGAAACAAAAACTTGAATGGAGGATGAACATGCTGGACGTGAGGGTTCCATAGTCATTGGGATGTTGATTTTGTTTTCAATAAGTTAAACATGCTCAAATCTAGACTTAAGTTAAGGAAAAATCCATCACATGAAGTTTTATGAAAGAACCAACTTCATATGATATGAGCTATGATATGGAAGTTGTATTAAATGTAAGATCTTCTATTTCTTTGTGTGGAACATGAGTTAAAGAAACATCTTGTGGAAGAAAAGTTAAGTTAAGATTTAGACACAAGTAGTTAAGTGCATAATCTACTACCTAAACTTAAGGAAATGATAAAACAAGTTGAAAAACTAAGTGAGGACCCCTTGGAACCATCACAACCAAATCTGGAACATGGGAAAAAGAAGCTTAAAAATATGATAAAAGTGAAAGAACAAAGTGAAAAGATCAACCAAAGCAAGTATGGTAAACATACAAGGCCTAAAACTCAAAATTGAGCCTAAAACTTTCAAAACAAGCCTAGAACTCTAAGTTGGGCCTTCAATAAAATTTTGACCAGCACTTTAAAACATTAAGAAAGGTTGTTTTGAAGCCCATAAGAAATCCACCTAAGACTCCATAAGCCCAACAAAGTTACTAACTTTAGTTTGAACTAAAAACAAACCCATTTGACAACTTAAGTTCACTAAAGAGCCCATGAAGTGGTTGTTAGCCTTAGGAATATAAATCAAAGTTGCAAATTTGATTTCAAGGAGTCTTTTAAGCTTAGGATAAAATCTTAAGACCAAGCCCAAAGGATTTCTCAAGTTACCAAAAAGCCCATTTACCAAATAAGGCCCAAAAGCACTCCAAAATAGGAGGATCGCTACTGTTCTGACCCATGGACAGAGTTGCATGCCTCATTTCGAAAATCTAACCTCACCATGTTAAAGTACGCTCGAAAACGATGAAGATTGACTATAAGATCATAAAAATCGGATCTAAAATGAGAAAGTTATACGTGATTGAACTTTTAAGTAAAACCGGGAAAAATTATGAAACCAAGTCAAAAGTACAACTTAAAGGGTTTTAGCTTAGTTTTCTAGGTTTCATTTCAAATCCTTATAGTATTGTATTTGCAATGTCCAGAGGACCCGGCTTTGGGGAGACAACCTATCTTGGATTACTTTGATTGATCCGTATAGTTGAGTGAGTAAATTCCCGATGACTTTTTACTTGATTTTGCTTATAGAATAGTTGTACCTAAACTTATATATATAAATTTGGATGCTTGTGGGATATGGGAAATGCATATGTATGAATTTTTGGATGAATGCGATGACTTGATAATTATATATAATAATGGGAATTGTTTACATTATATATACATGTGAATTGTATGGAATGAAATTGTTTGATCGCCCTGAAAATCGAGTTAATTACTTATACGATTAAGAAATCAAAATGAATCATGCATACCCCATATTGTATACGGATAACACTGACTGCCGCTTCACGCAAAAGATGGGAAGTGACTCACAGGAATACGAGTTTCCTGCAGGATTGGGCACTAGCTATGTTATCATATATATTGAGTCTCTATCTTAAACTGATGGGCTTACTAGGCGCCGGGAGACGCCAACTGTCAGCGAGGGGCCGAGTTTTGTGGCTTCTGCTTAGGGCGTATGTTTGTGGATGGCGGAGGCCACTACACTACTAGACTTGGGATTTTGAAAATATGATTTATTATTCAGTAGTAAAAGTATATATATGTAGATATATACTTAGTTTTGTTTTAACTTAAGCACAATAGTGCTAATGAAATAAAACTCAAGGTCTAGAACCCGGATTTTGGTTTGGGTCGGTTAATTATCTCCAAACCCCAACTACAGAGGGTATAATTCTGAGTCGTATGAAGTTCCTAGGTTACTGCATGCATTGTTTGGCATACTGATTATTCATGCATTCATATGATTGTGCATCTAATAAATTTTGCCATGCGGTATTGATGAGGGTAATTATCTCACTAAGCATAAGCTTACACCCCAACAGTTCTTTTCCTTGCAGGTTGATCGATAGTTAGGAATGTGATAGGAATTGAGTGCAGAGTGCTACCATTGAATCAGTATGATGAAAAGCTTGTGTAGTTAATTCGGAATGCTTCGAAAAACGACTAATATCTCAATTAAGTTTAGTATTTTTAGTAGGTTTAGAATTTTTTTTTGGAATTGTCTATCTTATTTCACTATTTTGGTAGGGGATACCGATTCTCTGCGGTTATGAGGAATTGTGAAAAAATGGTTATCCATAATTATTTATATTATATAATGAGTCCATGAACTAAAATTGAAGACCCTAGCGAATAACTATTTGGAGTCTTATAATCTTTGACTTGCAAAGTGATTTTCTTATCATGGGTGCACACGTGATATAAAAATTCTAGACAATACTACTAAGCCCCTCTTAGGGTCGCTACAGGTTTTTTGTCTTCTGTTTTTTTTTTTTAATTTATTTTATATCTTTTATTAAGGGAAGGTTGTTTTAGTAATTTTAATCTCAACTCAAGCCGTCTTTTGTATTTTATTAATCTAAGTGTCATGTTTAAGTAAACAAGGTAATAACCATTCATATCCCATTACTCACTATTTATTTTCTAATAATTACAATTTCATTTCCCCTTAATGCTATTCCACTAACTAAATATGTCGTTATACTTTTTGGACATGTACTATAGACTCTTCCATTAAGCCATTTCCCTTTACATTTTATATTTAAGCTAAGCCCATTATACATAAAACCCCAACTTCAGCTCGACCCATCTTCTAGATAATTGAAGGTTATCATGTAATGGTTGGTGAATTATAATAATACTTGTTAGATTAGAATGATTAAGTTTACTTTAGGATTTGAATTTTCTTTGTTTCCATCTTCTTCATTTCTATATCTATAGTAGAAATCATTTAGATTTTTGAGCTATTTACACTATTTGGCATGAAGAAAGGAATTATGAAGAAATGAATACGGATGGAAAGAACATAAAGGGAAAGAACAACGGGGGAATTAATTCCTCTCAATGTGTTTGTATAATGAAGGGAAGAAAAATGGGATGAATTATGATAATTACTAAAGACAAAATAGGTTACAACATAAAATGATGGGAAAAATATACTAGACGATATCAACGTTTGAGGGTATCTTTAAATAGAGAATCAATATTTTTAAAAGTTCAAATAATATATCGATATTTTAATTAATAGTTAAAATAAAAGATTACCGTTATAATATCATTAACTACAAATGAAAAATAATTTAATAAAAGGGAAAAATAACTAAAAAGTTAAAACTGAAAGAATAGAAGATAATAATAATAATAACAACAACAAGAAGTATTTATAAAATCATATTATTATAATTATATAACTTAAATATTTATTTATACAATTAATTAAAAAATAAAAAAATGGAACATTTAAAAGAAAAAAAAAAAAAACTAATCACTACAAGGCTACGGGTGACTGGTAAGCACCTAGGCGAGGTCGCTAATACCTCTCAAGTGGCCGTTGGCCACCTTGTAGCCTTAGGTAGTCAGATTGGCCACCATATTTCTTGATTGGACACAATTTACTTAGAAAAGTAGGTTATTTGACCTAATAATTGATCGTGTAAAGTCGCCCATGGCTAGTAGGTGGTTGTACGACCCCTTCTTAGACATGGATAACAAGCTACGAGCAAAATTAAAAAAAAAAAAACAAAGGAAATTTGATTGAGTTGCATGACTCAATCGTAACTTGATTGCGTTTTTACTTCTTCTTTTTTTTTTTTTTTTTTGGAAAAATGCGCCATAGGTAGCCATCTAAGGTGAAAGGTTCGAGGTAAGTTGAACGATTCACTTTTCTAAGTGAGTTGTGAACTACTAAGCAATATGGTGGCCAATTTAGCCATCTAAGGTCGGGGGATGGCTAGCCACAACTTAAGAGAGGTAATTAGTAGCCACCAATGGACAACGGCAACTAGTAGTTTCTTTTAAAAGTTTTTTTTTTCCTATCTTTCTATTTTTGATTTTATTTCAAATTTTTAAATCAAATATATTTATATATATAAGATTTAATATATTACATAATTTTTTCCATTTCCTTTTTTTTTCATCATTTTATTTAAAATTTTTAATTTGATAATTATATATATATTTGTAATTTTATATGTTTTTAAAATTTTTTTCTATATATCTGGATTTAAATATATATGCAAATGCCACATGAGCACTACCTCACCTCCATGTATGTGCTACGTTGCATTTAACCGCTACATTACTTATAGTTAACGCCATTATAATAACGATTATTTATTTTAATTGTCTACTAAAACATTGATATCTTTATGAACTTTTCGAAATCTTGATACTTTATTTGAATAAAAAAATTAATACCCTATGATGTAATTCTCTCGTAAAATGACAAATATGACCATTAAAAAATAAAGAAAGAAGAAAAAAAAAAAGGATAAATTTGGAATTACAATAGTTATTCCTTTTCCATCCCCTTTCTCTTCATTTTGGAAGGGAATAGAAAAATATGGGCCCAAGGAAAATTTTCCTCCCTCATTATGATTTTCCCATTCGATTCTTTCCTTTTCACATTCTTTTCACTCCCTTTTTGTCATTCTAAACATAATGTTAATGATAATTATAATTTCATTCTTTAAAATCATTTATTACATGCAATATTATGTAAAGTGGGAAGTTGATAGAATTTAAGGGAATAGAAACAGAGAAAATCTATTTCTAGGAGAATTGGAGCTTTGTTTTTTTTTTTTTTTTTGCTTTTAATGCACCCTTTCTAATTGGATTTAATTGTCAAATACTTTAGAAAAAAAGTTGACTCATGATCTCTTGATAATGGTTATGGAGATTAATTAAGTGTATGACATAGTAGTGCTTAAAGCGATCAAGATGTGATAAGTGAGAATGTAGTAATAGTTTGAGGGATAAAACCACTAAAAGTATCTGAACTTTTATATTTTTTTTATTTTAATACTTAAACTTTAAACTTTAGTATTCTAACTTTTTAAATGAGACAAATTAGTATCTCCTTTATAATCACCGTTATTAGAAAATAGTAAAATAATAATATATGTACATAAACTTTAATTTTATTTTCATTTTAGTGCACATACTTTATTTTTTTATTTCATCTTGGTACTTTAATTATTTAAAGTGATACAAGTAAATATTTTTTATAATAGTTGTTATAACAAAAATACTAATTTATTTCATTTAAAAAGTTAAAAAACTAAAATAAATAAATTTAAAGTTTAAGTATTAAAATGAAAAAATATGAAAGTTTAGGTACTTCTAGTAATTTTATCGCAACAGTTTGATCCATAGTTGGAGCTTCTTGTAAGTGAAAAATGTAGTTACCAAGTATGATGGGTTCCATATGACTCTTATCGTTCATGAGTTACATTGTCAAAAAGAGGTTTGCACAGATGGAGCACCTATAAAGGCTAAGTTAGCTATGGTAGAATTAATAGCGATTGGCATGATGAGCCAACTTTAAGTATAAGAAGGTGGCATGGGTAAGCTTGAGATGAAATTACTAAGGGTGCCAGCCTTGAATGAGGCAAATGGTTTTCTAATAATGCATCTAAATAAAAGAAGTTGTAGCTTTGAGTTATAGGATTTAAGGGTTTGGGTAGGTTGGGCAAGTAGCTTAGATTAATGTGCCAATTCCAAGCTTTTGTGAGTTTAATAGTTTTAAGGATATTAATAATTTCATTTTGAGTATAGTTAATATTTTAACGTGGTTAGTGTGCTAAATAATAATTTAAAGCAATAAATCATATCTTCTTAGATGATGGAGTAATATTATAATGGTATATATGGACTAAGTTGTTACGCTTTGAAATCGTAGAGTCGCAATAATCCTATCATGTAAACCAACTTATGATAGTAACTAACCTTATAGTGTCTATCATAGATATGATTTATATAAGGCACCTACGACTCCTCGCTTTGAAGTAAACGGCTCAATTAAGAGTTTAGCTAAAATTTATAATAAAAATTAAAACCTTTAGTTATATATATATTTATATTTAAATTATGGTAGAATTCCTAAGAGATTTTTCATATTACAGTAGTTTGTTAACTTACATATCATATATCAATTCATAATCCTAGAGATACTAACAAGACCTTAGAAACATGATCATTTGGCCGGTTGATCCCCACTCTCCCATAGTTTTAGAAAGAAAATAATCTTTGGATAATTGTATCTCCACATATCTGTCAAAAGTTAGAACTTGTTAGAAAATCTATATGGGTATGAGCAATTACAATTTAGTAAGTTAAGTTGGAGACTTATGAAAGTATAACAAATATAAACAAGGTTATTAAATAATTAATTATATGCAATGCAACAAGTAAGTATCATTACATAATATGGTCTGGTTCGTTATGAAATCATAGTAATTTCATCTGATCTAATCCAGGTTGAGGAATTTTTATGTATATGCAACAGCTTGCAACCAATGCTCTTATTCTCACCGTGACTTCCTCTTCTATCACTTAATTCGGTTAAGGATGAGGAAAAAACCATTATGTCATTCAACGTTATCTTTTTTGAAGAGTTGGTGTTTTGTTGGAGAATCATAATAGTCTTCTAAAGGATTGCAATACATGTCTAATTAGTATATTTAGGTCAGTTATAATTACGTACAATTTAGGGTGATGAAACAATTTCACATCAATCACTAAACATAATATAGAATTTAATATGAAATCAGATACCCAAGCACATGTGTAAATAATTATGTACAAACACAGTAAAAAACAATCCTAAGTCTTCAAGCATTTTAAAATAGTACTCTAATATAGGATGAAGTATTAAACTCAACTTATTTGGAATCCTTAGTTTCTTACTCAACTAGTCACAAGTCGATTCGTCTCCGTATGTCTAAAGTTTTAGATTTCCGATCACCAGTAGTGGTTTAGAGGGTGTTAGCCAGTCCAAGCAATGGGTATGGTGTGGTGGCGGCGGCGGTGGCGGCGACGACGATGGTTCAATTTCAGTTGGTAGTGGGTTGTATGTTTGGTTTAATTTCCCCTACAGCATAGATTTTTTGTAAAACCTTGATTCTCTCTTATTTTAGGTTCTCTCAAATTTTCTAAGATTCTAAACAGTAGACCAAATTAACTTCCGGTGGAGTTTAGCTATTTATAGAGCTCTTAGAGAATTGTAGTGCATTAATTAGAGTTAACATGTGCTTTATCTTCTTTTAATTTGACTTTCTAAGTGTGTTAATTTAATTGGTCAATTTTTTTTTTCTTCTCGCTAACTTGCCATGACTCAAATCTAGATCATTTCTCGCTTCTCTAATTTTTTTTTATATTTTTATAATTTTCTTTAATTATTGTAAATACCTAATTTTTGCCTCTTCGTAATTCTGATTTTTGATTTTTGATTTTATTATTTTTTACAAAAAGGGTCTTAATTCAAAAATAAAAAAATAATATTAAAAAATAATAAAAATTTGAAAAAATGATGAAAATAAAAAAAAATAATAGTAATAAATAAATAAATAAAATAAAAAAATAAGAAAAGGAAAAATTATAAAGATTTTGTAGATTTTTTGGAAGTAACTCATATTAAAGACAAATAGTTTTAGTTTTAGCTTAGTTTGAATAATCATTTTAGAGAGTCACGTGATTTAAGTACAATTTAATTGTACTGAATGTCAAGGTACAGGGCAACGGTCTAATGAATAAGTATTGAAGTATCAGATTGGATTTAATTTAAGGTCTTGAGTTCGAGTTTCACTAGGCACTTATGTATTTTATTTTTTTATCTTTTACAAGAGCGAGAGAAATAAACGAGATTCATATTTAATTAAAATAATTTGAATCTAGTTTGATTTTATTAAATCGGATTTGAATTAATTTGAATCTAGTTAATTATTATCAAATCAGATACAATAGATATGATTTGGTTTAGGTTTCATAAATACACACCCTCGTCAAATAAGAAAAAAGAATCCAATTCGCACGATTGGACAGTAGCACGATTGAACAGCAGCACGACCAGGCAAACAGTAGCACAACCAAGTGACTAGACGCATAACTGGACAGCAGCACGACCGAACAGCAGCATGACCAAGCGAACAGCAGCACGACCGAACGAATAAACGTATGACAAAATAGCAGCACGACTAAGCGACCGGACACATGACATTGCCGCAGCTTCACGATCAGCCCACACTCCATCAATGCCCTACGACTCAAATCCGATGCCTAACACCCATACAGTAGTACGCTCTATCAAACATTGTACAGCTACACGACACTGTCGCAGTTTTACAATCAGTCCATCCACCATCCAGCGCATTCACTCTACCGTAATTCCTCGCAACAACCGACACCTTGTAATATCCTTTACCGAACGCAACAAATAGTAGCCATACGCAATCAGGTTCGGTTTTTGTCTAAGTTTTTCTGATTTATTATTATCATATTATATTATTATTTTGTTAGGTCTTTAATAGTTTAACATGGTGTATATATATGTGTGTATATATTAGTTTAAGGTACTTCTTTAGCATTAGTTTTTTTTGTAATATAGATTAGGTATATTATATTAATTTAAGTGAATGTTTATTTAATAAGTAGTAATATAAATATAAAGACATATGCATATTAGATAAGGGATTGTTAAGATTAGTTTTTATTACATATATATTATTATATTAATTATACTTTATTAGTTAACATAATATATAATATATGTATATGTCAGTTTATAAGTTTTAGTATTAGTTCTTATATCAGTGTATCATATGGAATTAGTTTATTTTGATAGATAGTCGTATATATTAGTTTAGGGATTGTTAGGATTGGTCATATCTTAAGATTTGGTTTATTACATAGAAAGTTGTTTTTTCTTTAAATAGAAATTAATAAAAGACCCTTTTTAAAAATAGGATTGTTAAAGCATTTTTTTTTATAAAACAAAAACACTCAAGAGTTAAGGCCCTTTAGATTTTATTTGAATAAACTAAATTGGTAACAACATAAATTTGGTCGATTTTCAAAAATTAAAATAAATCAACACATTAAAGATTTTTTGAAAAGAACTACGATTGTCTGATCTCAACTAACGGGTACATAAGCACATTCGAAGCGACAATAAAATATGTAGAAACTTAGGTTCTTTTTCTTTTGATTTTTATTTATTTATTTATTTTAAATATTATAATTAGAAGAATAATTCTAATTTCGATAAATAGATAGTGGTACCTATTAGAGTTTAATAGGTTAGCCTTTGAACTTGGAACCTTTTGATTCTTTATTCAAATTGAAATCAAAGACCGATAGCCAAATCGTAATCAATCTACCTAATTAATTACGATTTCTTTTTCTTTTCCCGACTTTGGTCAGATAGCGGCTCCAAAACTTTTTCTAAGTAAAAAACCGGAATTTCCCAATTTCCTTAGTCGAGAATTAATACCGAATGGGTGAAGGTTTAGTATTAATTGGAAAAATGGAAATTAATTTTAAATGAAAAAAATCGAAAAATCAGGCTCGATAATTATTTAGTAATTTTATGGCATTTTAGGTAATTTCGCATATTTTTACTAATGCGTAAATACATATGGAGTATAGGTAAATACTCCTAAATATTATTTATATTATTATATAATTTTTAATGTGCATCTAATTTATCTTTGATGATTTGTTAGTTATCAAAATTCATTTTATATATTTCCGATAAATAACGGGTTTGATATTATAATATTCTATAATTTTATTACTTATTTACTTAAATTTAACCTTATGAGATCACTTTTACTAGTATTTCTAACTTTATTTTATAATTTAGACTTGATTGGATTTTTTAGCAGATTGCCATAAACTTTACATACTAAGTCCGATTTCTACAGTTACAGGACTTATATAAGTGCACTAAGCAAGGTGTTAATGCAATTGTAATGTGGGAAGAGTTTAAAAATGTGCTGAAAGCCTGATTCTAACTAAATTACATTGAGACTATTGAAGCATAGAGGTTGGAACTATGTATATCAATTCTTAAAGTTACTAGCCAACATACCTGATAGAGACATAGTGTTCATGTATTACATTAGGCTCTAATGAAGAGCTTAAGTTAGATTGGTAAAGATTCTAAACATTAACCCAATAAATAGCAACAATAAAGAGCCTTTGGAGATTAAAAGTTTGAAAATTAGAACCGTGTGTTTTAATTCGTAAATCTAAGAGTTCGACAATATCTTTACAAAAATAGACATGTAAAAGCAAGTCATTAGTTAGGTTCACATGGTGTTGCTTTACTTTAGCACAATTATAACCTTCGTCATACTTAGTTATAAAAAATGTTTGAGCTAAATTTTGAGGTTATGGATAGATTATATTGGAAGTTACAACCTCATATATAACAAATTTTAGTTTCCTTTTGGCCTTATCAAGTGATAACTTAGGATAAAGTTGTGGCCTACGGCTTAAAGGAGCATTAGACTCTTGCATCCATCTTATCTTCCATGTTTCTCATTTTAAGAAGTTTTTGGTCCTTCAATGGGTATTACTCCCTTTCCATTTGAACTATTTAGTACCTTCCTTTCCATTTGAACTGTATGATACCTCTTTTTTGATGGCTTCCCCATTTTAGGTATATGCTGGGTAAGTTTATAAACTATGATATCTACATGTCCATCAATGATTGGTATAGTAAGAGGCTATATTATTGAAGCTACTTGGTGGATGAAGATTATCATTATGTCTAGTTTTTGGTTTTTACCTTAGGGTAAGGTAAATGTTCAAAAAGAGATAATATGGTCTATATATGAGGTTGACAAATAACCCATTGCTTATTGTATTAGTCTGAAGGGAACTAGGTGGAAAAATTATTACAATAGTCATCTATACCTTTATGAACATTGAAATTGACTCATAAAAATGTTAGTTATTAAATCTAATGTTACTTATCTATATACACTTAGTGTAAGAAATAGATTAAGCAAATCTAAGTTTGAGGGAAGAGATTGAATTTTGACCTCATGTTTGTGAACCAACAATGAGATATACATATAAGAGATACAATTAAATTCTTTCAATATAAATTGAAGTCATATAATTGAAAATATAACAACTTTCAAGGTTCCAAATAAAAATGCATGAAAACTTAAATATATTATTTTTAATCAAATCTCATCCATTTAGACATCCATAAATCCTGATGTATAATATCACACCTCTCAAAATAACCAACAATCACAAAAAAAAGAAGAAGAAAAATCTAGAAAACTTTAAAGATAAAGAAAACAAACAACTTGAGGAAATGAGGAAAAAGAAGAAAAAGAAAGAAACTACCACTCTTAAAGAATTGATCAATACATATGAGTTACATATGTACACTACAATCTTTTCTTTTCTCTCCATGCTTCCTTCCCCTCTTTACTCGTATTAACCCCATCTTCTCCATGGCAATTGCAAATTCTTGAAAGAATTGCTTTTTATCCTTTCCTAAACTTTGAACAACAGGCTTTGTTCTTGGGTCTAAAAATAGGGCTTGATCCGAGGCTAATAGCCCCAACTTGGCTTCTAAATTTGCATAATATGCATGGTCAAAAGAGAAGGGTGTAGTAACATCAAAAGGAGCAACAACATCTTTGTTGTACTCAAAACTAGGGCATGACATTCTCAATTCCTTCAACAACTTAGGATCTATGTTAGGGTCAGGTTGTTTAGTGCGCTTATAGTTATATAACCTATTTAGGAATTGTTTGCAATGTGCAAAACCGATCGTGTGTGCACCAGAGAGAACAACCATGTCTTTAATTGTTAGACCTTTTGAGTTGAACAGTTTTAGGAGTTGGTCAACTGTTGAGTTTGCTCTTGGAATGTTTGGTGCCACCCTTGATGCCTTTGATATTTTTCCATCCCACCTTCCTTTCATTACTTGGTAATATGGACCTCCTGCCTGTAAATTGCTTTATTGATTAAGTAGATACATTATTACTATACTTAGAAAGAATGGATAATTAGTTAGATTATTAAGTGCGATAGAAAAAAATGATTGTAGAAGAGCGAATAAATCGCAAAAATATAATCTCTTTGATTGATTGATTATATTTTAATTTCTCATTACTAATGATTTTATTATTTATGCATGGATACTAAATAAAAATTGGAAGGGTATTTGGGGATTACCATTATTATTATTTTTTTCACCCACATGTATGTAGCAGCTGTAATCACAAGATATATTATTTGTACGAAATAAATAGTATTGTCTGTCTTTTAACGTTTGACTTAAAAAGGGCAAAACTCGTGTATGTTTTCACCCAAACCGACCATCACATCCCTATAAAAGTAAAAATATTACTCTATATGTCAGGCCTATTTCCTATGTCTTAATAAATAAACTCTGATTCTTGTACTGTGGGCATATAAATGGCCTGCAGCAAAGTGAAAAGCGATGTACAACGTTGGCAAGTGGAAAAATATTTTTTTTGGATCCGTTTCTATAAAAATCCAAACCCACTTGAGAAATGTTCAACCTATAGTGATACTAATACTAATATATCAAGGGAAATATTTTTCCAAAAAAATAAAATAATTTATATAATTATAATTCTTTAAAAATAGAATAGCGAGATAATAAATACTTTTTAAATAATTTCTTTGGGATCTTGAGGATAAAATGTACGAAAATATGTTTTAAAAGATGATAAAATATCTTTTTTTTTTTCCCCTTCCACAAGGGAATTGTAATACTTTATCTCATAATAATAGTAATTTTATAGAAATGCTCGAATATGTACATAACAGCGAAAAAGCTATTCTATTTTATCCTAATAAGATCATACATGCTGTTATTGTTAGCGTATTGAAATAAATTTTAAAATAAAATTTTCAGATGAAATTATATAATCATTTCATATTGAAATTTTTAGCACTTTCGATTAGTAGTTGAAGCGCACGCATCGCGGATATGTACAGGGCCATATACAACGCTGTTCCTTTTGTTCCGGCTACTGGAGTCGGAAGGTACTTTTTTAACTGCTGTACCACATAATTTGTAGGCTGATACCATAGTACTAAAATAGTGATTTTGACAAAACAAGCAATCACGTATATATCGGCAATGCGAGAAACCGTGTGCCGTCTTCTGGCTGACAAACGTAAGGACAAAAGAAAATAGGAAAAAAATTCAGTCTGGAAAGAAAATTCAAAAAAAAAAAAGAAAAGGTTCAAAATTTCTGTTTTCTTTCTAGTGAACAGTGTCGCGAGGAACTAATGACAACAGGTCTGCTTACTTCCGCAATTTATAACAAAATTCTCACTTTGCTTCTTCTAAGAATTGAATTAAATTATTAAATATTTAACCATCTAAATTAATACCTTAACTAATGAAATCGTGTTAGGGATTACAGATATTTAGCTTTCCTCCAAATCCTTTGTCCGTTCTTTTTTTTTTTCTCAAATTTTTTGATCAGAAGAAACAAGCTTTTATATAATCTTTTAATGCATTATAGTAATATATAAAACGATAGGAAATTGCCTAATAATAATTCCAAAATTTCATATATTATCTATATTATTAAAGTTTTTTGGGACTTAAATAACTGTTTTCATATTTTATTTTTGATTTTATCAAAATAATCTAAAAATATCTTATAATCACGAACAACTCATATTTTTAAAAGTAGTTATTAATATTTTACATGGATAAAATTATCATTATCTACTCTCATCCTCACAACCTCTCTTTTTTCTCTTGAGCAGTTAACTTTTCCTATTTTTTCAAACTTTCGTGTTATTATAACTACTTTTGAGTAGTTTTCTTATATTTCTTTTTCATTTTCAATTATTTACATTTATCTCTTCCTCTATGCTTTAACTTAACTCTTGCGTAACAACAAATAGGTTTGCACCCATATTTTGGTATTACTTAAAAGAGACATTCTGATGAGATAGAGATAAAGAAAAAAATAAAAAGAAAAATGTTGTAAACTTTAATGTTTATTGATATATATATATTTATTGGAATAATTTGTTGTAAATATTACCTATACTTATGGATATGTGGAATATTATCAACTTTAATATATTTATATATTTGTTAGTTTCTCTTTTTGAAGAGCATTGTTCCATATGCTTTATTGTACATTTTTTTTCCCTTTCTAAATTGCAGCTAAAACATGCAATACATATCTATAATTATTTACAGTAGTGCATAATCATATTGTACTTGCATGATTGTACCTTTATTTTTCTTTATACAATTTAAAAACAATTCATGGATTTCTTTTTTTTTTTTTCCTTTTGAAATAATCATCTATATGTATTAGCAAATATGCATATATGTTAAAATTAAATTTGGTTGTATTCATGGATTTTTCTTTTTTCTTTATGAAATAATCTATTATGTATATTGTTTGATTCAATAATTATTTTTTGTTTTATAATTGATTATATAATAAAATTTAATTCTTACGTATGTATCCTAAGTGTGCGTTTACTAATATATTATATAAGTACGTGACAGAGGTATGAATAATTCCAAAATTTCATGGACCATCCAATGGATCCACCCGAGAGTGACGGGTATGTGGACCCATATGCTTGGGGTTCTCCCATACCGTGTGCAATCCCTTCAAAATTGCCATCCACATATTAGATTACATTTCTATAATATGTTTTGAGGTGAAACAAATGAAAAATAAAAAAGGTTTGTCTAAAATCGACCATCATGTGTAATGCTTAGTAATATTTAAAAATTAATAAAAATTTAATAGTTATTTTATCATATTATTAATAAAAATCGTTATGAATGATTCTAGAAATTTTTTACATGTTTAAAACTTTTTAATAAATTGTGAAAAGTTATGTTTTCTTTCTTCCGGAAATGATTGCAGTCTTAACTTTCTTTTCTCCCTCACAAACCATTTGTTATGGACTAGACTCTGGTACCCAAAAAAGGGATCTTGTGTCCTTTAATCTTAAAGAATGTCCCTTTTATGTTTATTCCGAACATAAAACTTTGCAGTAATACCAAAATCTCAAATCTTAAATATAAACGAGCACATTCCCCCACTTTTCTGCTAAATGATAAAAAACTTGAAAACTTCATAATTCATAAACTCGATTCGACATAGCACTTTGATATGTTCGAAAGAAAAAAAATATACTTATATGGATTGTGTGTACAGAAAAAAAAAAACTTAAAAATCAATATATGTTGAACAATGAGAAAGGATGCAAGGTTCTTACCAGGTGGACATAATCTCTAGCAGCAATTGCTAGAATGTCTGCACAAGAAACAACTCCAGGGCATTTGCTCTCCACCAACGACTTTGCCTTTGCAATTGTTTCAAAACCTTCCACTCTCAAATCCTTGTTATCAATGGCGTCCTTCTCTGCCATATCTCCTGGTTTCGAGTTTATCAATATCGATGCATCACAGCCCTTCCAATTGGAAAAATTAAATAAATAAATAAAATCCAGTCAACATATAATCACACATATGAACAGTAATAAAGATATATATATATATATATATGTACCAAAATGCACGTAATTTTATCCGTGTAAAATGTAAAATTGACCCATCGATAAGGTTGTAGCAAGCAATTTACTTCGACAAAGCAATCATGGAAGAACAAGCGAATCGTGGCCGGCCCTGAGACCGGTGCATCCTTGAATTGCTGGCTTGTCACTGAGCCTACCAATTGCTCCACCTGAGGGCATGACCTGGCGTAGTAGTTGTAAGACATTTGGCGGTGGTGGTGGTGGCGTGCGTTTTTTCTCGGAGTGACAGCAGTGGAGCAATAGTTCGGGTTGTGCAGAATGAGGAAGAAGAGCAATGCCGGCAATAAATTTAGAGTGTAGTAGAGAGACATGTCTGTCGTTGCAATGAGACAACCTACAACATTAGGAAGTGGGTAAATAGAGATTTTATTTATAAAAGCCAGGACCAGGACTGGATGTAGAAAAAAGAGAGAGAATCATGACCCGTGAAGGACATAAATAAAGCAAAAAAGCTTTTGTACCTAATAAGTAAAACAAAAAGAGATGCTCAAGGGAGAGAGAAGAGAACTTACTGACCCACTTAAATCGATTCCATCGTTGTGCCCCAATGTACCTAGTTTTAAATGCATCTCTTACTAAATTTTTTACACATAAAATATTCGGGATTTTGTAAATGGAAAAATGAATCTGTATTTACATCTTGTTTATAAAATTTTAATATTTCAAAAGATTAACGGAGATAGCACCAATTTCAATATATAACTCTAATTTATATATAAAATTTTTTTGTTAACAAATAATATTATCCACGGTCTGTCCAATCATATACTACTATATATGAAAATGTATGGAAAAAGAAAAATAGCACACTTGCACCATGCATTGTCCATATACAGTACCTGCTGAATATACGGAACACGGATGAAGCATCATTTAGAGCCAGGGAAATTTTATGCCTAATATCACTTTCTTTTCATTTTTTTTTTTTAACGTGGTATTGTCTGTGATTCGGTAATTAATGTGAGTTATGTGAATACATATGTATAAGCAGCATCTTTATGTAACTCGTGCGAAGAGATTTTCGTTTACGTGAATAAGTTAGTTTAAGTTTGTACTTGGAAAATTAATTAGTCAAAGAATGAAGAGAGAAGAGGGATACATTAATATGTCGAGGTGAGAGCAATTAATTACATTCTGGCCTAAAGGATCCGTTCACGGGGAATGTGCAAGTGCAATTAGCATTTAGCAATCTTTTTACTGATTGATGACAATTACGTGATCACTAGCCATAATAATCTAAGTACATATTTGTCCAATTGCCCTGGAAATATTCCCCTGAATCTACAATGTAATTGATGTGTCATTAAAAATTTCTTGCAGAATTACTTTTGAAAACCGACTTAAATGCAGCGTCTTTTTCTAAAGCATACAATAGTTACTAACTCTGAAGCCTCAGTTGAATGAATAAATAGAAAGTGGAAACATAAATATATATAGATATAGGAACCATATTAAAATCCATATTCTCCTCCTAATCCATTGAACTCGAGAATCATATATCATTCACTACTCGGCTACTCCTACAAATGGTTGGACAAGCGGATCGATTTTCGTCGAGATTAAGTTTTTTTTTTTATATTGTTTTCATATGTGCTCCCTTCAATTATATATGCTATTACGTATGAATCAAAAGACATAAAATAGTGTATGCACTAAGCATTTTTCTTATATAGTATATAGTTGAAAATGATGCGGATGAAGACACCAATTAGAGACCAAAGAACTTTGGATTTAGATCTTTAAATTTACCCTCACTAAATTTTCTTAAATTTAGTAATAAATGGTAGAAATTACCTAGATTCTTAAAATATTTCATGATATAATTGTGGCATCATCTTTTCTTTTTCCCCTCTATAATTTCAAATATTAATTACATGTAATAGCATTCTAAATGAATAAAATTAGGTAAATTTAAGGGAAGTAGATTTAGGGGATCCATTTTTGCTTTACCTTTCATTTTTGTGCTTTATTTGACATACAATGCATTGAAATCATGATAAACTTACTTTTGGAGGATACTCTTTAGAATTTTTCTACTAACTTATCATACTTTTGGACTTTCCACATCGAAAAAAGATTCATAGTTATTCTCATTCCACACGTATTAATGAGTGATGGGCAATTATTTAGAGGTGGGCACGGATTGGTTTGATTCGGTTTTTACTTTAAACCAAATTAAATCATAAAGATGTAGTCCAAATTTTTATAATTTTGAGTTAAACCATATGATTTGAATTATGAATTTTTCTAAACAGTAAATTTTTTATTTGGTTTACGGATTGAGTCATATCTACTAGTTTAGAAAAGTATATATCCAATCATGCATAACATGTAATTTTATATGAAAAGTATTGAATTTATTTAATAAATATTAATATTATAATAGAAGTTGATAAAATTAATATTCATATAGCTAAAATATTTCAAATGTTTATTAATAGCTCATTATATATATAAAAATAGCATATAGTATAAAATTTGAGGCAAGCTATATATATTTATAATTTATACATTATGATAATCAATAGTTCAATATATATATTTCAACACGTATAAATTAAAATTCTTTTGAGTACTATATTATAACAAAAGGAATTTTTTAATTGCAAGTAAAATATTATCATGTTTTTTATAAAACGGCTCGGTTCGATTTTATAAATTGGTTCAGTTTATCTTTTCGAACCAATCATAAATTTTTGGTTTAGTTAGGATTGAGAATTTTCTAAACCAAATTATAAACAAAGAAAAACCATATTTTCGTTTTGGTTCGGTTTAGTCTATAGATTAGATTGGTTCAGTTTGGTCAATTTTTTTTGCCTACCCTTGCAATCGTCTGTAAATTCTTAAACATCTAGCTTTAGTAGTGGATAGTTACTCAAAGATTTCTAATAATATTTTTATAAAAGCTATCATGTGGAAATTTATAGAGTAAGTTTATTCATCACTTATCATTACACGTAATATGTAAGATTGTGAGTTCTGATCTTGTAGGTAGATCAAAATTTTTTGAGCTCTAATAAAAAGATAGAGAAAGTTTCTCAATTTAAAGATGAAAGTATATTCATCCCAATTGATTTTTGATCACTTACATTTTTATTCATCGCACAACATATTTGATGAGAACCGTGTCAACTGAATTACTAACCTAAAGTGCGACACAACAATTAATTAGTTGAACAGAAGGCTAAAAGATGTGATGGTGAACATTGGAGAGAGAATCATATGCACAATCCAACCATGCATCCAAGAAACCCTAATGTCTCTTAAATGCTGAGCATGTGCAACGAGGAAGACTTCAATATCAGACATTCTCCTGTACTATTCTTAAAATTGTTCGGGCCATTCGCCTGCATATGTCCTACATTAACCTTATAAATAGATAAATAGTGTTGGGAACTTTTTTCAGGCCTGTGTCTAAATGAAGAAGCTTTCATTTGTTGTGAATTCATTAAAAGCTGTAAGTAAAAGATAGGACCGCCATGTTCTCTAATTCCTAGCTTTTCACGGATTAAATCCTGGACTTTGACAATGGAGAGGAGGTGGCTAAAGGAAAAAAAGAAAAAGAAAAAGAAAAAGAAAAAGAAAAAGATTCGAAATACCGTAAATAAAGCCAAATTCAATAAAACGTTCGATTATTTTGTCTATCATTATTAGGATAATGATCACGAATGACTATATATTAATTTCCTTATTAGAAAAGCATTTATTCGTACTTATTTATCCTATCGCTATCCAATAACATATCATTCCTAGTGAAGCCTTTCTCAACAAAAAGAGCTACTAAATTAATTTTATTAAATCTATTTTTTATTTCGAAAAAATCCAATATTTTAGTACACCATTTTTCTAATAAAATGTATAATTACAGTTTCATGAATTATAGTTTTCTCCTTAATTGCTAGTATATATCAAATAAGATGTTCCAAATAAAAAAAAAAAAAAAAATTCACTACCCAAAAAAGATGTTCCAAATAAGTTGATTCTAGGATAGGTTTCAGAAGTTGTAGTGTAAGTTTTTGTTCTAAATTTTTAGAATTTGCTCTCACAGGCTGGCTTACGGAAGATGATTGTTTAATCTATGCACTATATACGAAGTATGATGTATTATTACATATTTTATAAAATATCATTATTAAGTATAGTTAAGTTTCTGTATATAATAAGTATTCAAATAACTCATTCACAATTTAGCACTTAGCTAATGGCAGAAAACTTTTGCCATCCGTTTTAACGGTCTCGAAATGAAAACTTGTAAAGAAAACACATTTTCGTGAAATTTGAGTTTTAATTATTATTAATCAATTTTGAATTGATATTATGAATATTGTTAATTTTGAATATAAAGGTTTTAAGGCCCTTGTGGTTTCGAAAAAGAAAACGTTAGAAGCATATGCATTAAAATTTTCAAGTCATAAAAAAATTAAAATTTTGAACGGATGCATTATCATGAGATTCGGGGCCATAACCCAAATTATCAAAAATGTGTACTTCGTAAAGGATGCCTTTGCCATCTACTTAGACTTTAGTAATTATCTGTTTTATTTGTTTGAGACTTAATAATTACTTACTTATCTAAAATCAACAAATTAACTTATGAAAAAGGAATCCTTCTTTTTGACCTCTTCAAAGTATTTTTTTTAAATGTTTAATAATTTTGGAAAAGTAAAAGTTTTATTTTTTTGAGCATTCTAACTATTGTCTTGAGGTTTATAACAAAAAGAAAAATATATGTAAAAGTACTTATTTCCAAGGAAAATTATAATGAAATGGATTAATGTTTAGAAATGAATTTAAATAAAGGATCGATGTTTTAAAACATTCAAATAAAAAATTAATATTTTATAAAATAGTTTGAATAATTTTTTGAAATAATTATTAAATTATAATTTTATAATAATCGAATTTTTTGTTTCAATCATTTTATGAAATATTAATAATTTATTTAAACTTTTAAAAATATCGATCTTTTGTTTGAATTTAATCCCTAACATGGGTCTCCTGTATTATAATTCTTTCCTATTTTTATACTTTAATAGAAAGAAATTATATATTTGGGTTATTAATATATTTTCATTAAACACATGTAATTAATTGGTATTCACGAGACACCCCAGACCCCAGTAAGGATCCCTAAAATAAATAGCGCACCACTTTCTGTGCAAGGGCGGCTAAATAAGATATACTAGTGCTGTACTCTGCTTTTTGAAAAAGTAAAAGTAGATGTACTTTCACAGCGGTGTCCCATGAAGTCTAAATAATTTGTAAATATTTATTAGTATAATTTATATAATTTGTAAATATTTATTAGTATAATTTATTGCGTATATACTTATATAAATTCACCGTACCCCATTGTACGAACTTGCTTACATGGTGAGAAATGAAGAACTCTTTGGACCCGAATATATATATATATATATTAATATGCAAGATTAGCAACAGAGTTTCTTACTGATAATTAGAAGCCCATCGTAGTGAAAGCTATGTCGTGAATTTACTTGAGACCCAAAGTAGTTAAGTAGAGAATTGCATAAAAGGGCTAAAACAAAATAATTGTGTGTCTTATAGTGTTATATTTGTATTCTCTTATAGTATGTTTAATTAACTTCACAAGAATGGAACAAAATAATTATTTCTCATCTATTCATACTTTGGTGGGTGGAGTGATTCTTTCATAAAATTGTTACTTCTAAAAAATGAAAAATTATATATATACTTTTTATAAGACTATTAAGATAAATCCAATTACTTAGCCTAGCCCTATCATAGCAAACCTTCTTAAGAACTATCTTGAATTACTTGCTTATTCTATCCTTACTTCACAAAGTATGCAACTCTAACTCTTCTGTCTTTACTCTCTTCTCTTTATTTGTTCTCTCAAATATATGCTAACAAAGTGTGGTTATGTGTTTTTTTGTGCAAGATGATGAAGGATGAAGATGAAAATTGCCTATTTGAGGTGGCTAATTTCCAAGATGTTAAGAGACACCTAATTTTTGGGTCGTAATGAGTAATCTTCTTTTTTGTATTATTTATAGTCTGCTAGTAAGATTCTATCTATTATAGATTTGTTAGTTTCTAAACTATTTCTGTTATTTCTATATTATTTCTATTTAATATGTTACACGATTCACTTATTTGTTTCAACAATAAGATCCTTATACCACGTTGGCCACTTCAACATCCTCTTTGGTCTAATTATATCGTTTTCCTCCCTCTCATGAAAAATAACCTTATCCTTAAGGTTGTAATTGGGATAGATTGTTTGAAAATCCAACCAATTTGACCAAGTAGTATCTTCAAGTGCAATACCTTACCACTGAATAAGGACTTGAGGTACCCATACATTTCCTCGCTTAATAACCATAGTATTCAAAATGGATTAGAGTTGAACAAGCAAATGACTTTGGTAGAATTCCTTAGGAAATTCCAATGGTGGCAATTGAGATCCATGTGCATGCTTTAAGAAAGAAACATGAAACACATTATGTATTTTAGCAAAATGAGGCAACTCCAATTCATAAGCATTAGTACCTATGACTTTGGTAATGGGATAAGGTCGATAGCAACGCTTTATAAGTTTGTGATAAGTGCCCTAAACCACAGATAATTGCTTGTAAGGCTATAACTTAATGAAAACCATGTCTCTTGGTTAAAATATATCTTTTGACCTATGTTTGTTAGCTTGCTTCTTCATTCGAATCCGAGTAAGTTGTAAAGTCTCTTTCAATGATCTTAATAGTTCATCTCTATTAATAAGCTCCTTTTTCATAATGTTACGCTTCGAAGTCGCAGAACTGTAACAGTTCTATCGTATAAATCATTCTATGATAGTAATTGGCCTCACAGTGCTTATCATAGACATAATTTACACAAAGCGTTGACAACTCCTCGCTTTGAACATCATATCATAACAGTCAATTGATTTACATATCAAATATTAGTCTTTCAGTCTTAAAGATACTAGTGAGACTTTATATATACATTAATTATTAGGCAAATTGATCCTCACACCCCTAGGTTTAAAAAAAAACTAACCTTCGGATAGTTGTAGGATGGCATATTAGTTAGAGAAATCAGGACCTGCAAAAGGATTTATACGGGTATGAATAACCATAACTCAGTAAGTTGAATTAGAGACTCATGAATGTATACAAATACAAACAAGATTATCAAGCAATTATTTTCATGCAATGTAACAAGCAAGTGTCATCCATAACGTAGTCCGGTTTGTTGCGAAATCAGAGTAATTTCATCTGTTCTAATCTAAGTTGAAGAGTTTTCATATTATGTAACAGCTCACAACTAAACCTAGGTTTGTATAATGGAGACATTGTGCAATGGAGACACTACTCTTCTTAAGATTATCCTTCGAACCAATGCTCTTATCCTCACCGTGACCTTCTCTCCTATCACTTAGTTCGGCTAAGGAAGAGGAAAAAACCAATTTGGTATCTAGTGCTATTTTTTTCGAAAGTATCGGTGTTTGGTTGAAGAATCCTAATGATCCCCTAAAGGGTTGCAATGCATGACAATTTAGGGTTTTAAGGTCAATTAAGATTAGGTTCAATTTAAGGTATTCAGACAATTTCATACCAATCTAGTCATTACAATTATCAATTACAACATAAATTCTAACACGAAGTTAGATATGTAAGCACATGCATAAAACTATTTACAATTATAATCATACATAATCCTAAGTCTCCGAGTACTCTAAAATAGTACACCAAATATAGTGAAGTAATAAACCCAACTTACTTGGAATTTTTGGTTGTCCAATCACTTAATTGCAAGTTGATTCGTCTCCAGGTATTCTATAATATAAATACGTCTTTTTAGTACTTATACTTTGATGATACATATTTTAAGTTATAATTTAACTCACTTCTCCATATATACTTATTATTTACTAATGATTCACTCTACCTTAGCTCGGGGTTCGATTTTTAAATTAAATTCCAGTTTTGGTTTTAAATTGTTTTTAATTACGAGGAATCCTAAATATGCTCGAATTCTAATGTGAAATTAATCACATTAAGCTCGAGTATTCTAATATCATACTGGGTCTTAATTTAGTATTCTAACTTATTCGATACACTCTAATCTTAATTGGAGTACCGGATTTATTCTCGATATGAGAAAATTTTACATTTTTTATTCAATTATCTAAAATTAATTTTTGTATCAGATTTATTTTGTACTGATATTATTATTATATTATCCAATTTAACCTTTTTTTTCATATTTATTAAAATCCCAACTTCACATATTCCTAAATTTTCTCCAATTACCACATAATTCCCATATTAATTACAATTATTACTCTAAAGACTAGGATTAGGTTTCCACATCAGAGATTAACATCCTTAAATATCTAATTACTTTCTAAATTAGTAATTAATCATTTAATCACTTAATTAAACCAAAATTATCCTTTTCTTCCATCATTTTAGGGCTAAAAATTTACTTAAAAATTTTGAAAATTAATTTTTAAAAAATGGCTTCATAGCATTGTTCTATATCACTTAAGCATTCTACAGAAAAAATTTGAGATCCAAACTACACTTCTAAGCCTATTTATTTTTAATTCTAATCATATTCGGTTTTGTCTAATTTCTTAAGAACCCTATATTTATAGATATGATTAAACTTAATCACTATTTTTTCCTAAATCTAAATACAATAAAATATCAAAATAATAAATTTCATAATTTTCTAGGCATAATAAACAATTTTAAGGAATTTTGAAAAATCAGAGGAGATGTGAGACTCACCTGGTTCGAAAGTTTTTTGGCCTCCAACACCAGTCCAACTATGTCGACCGGTCCAGGCGGTGAGTTTGGAGTAGGGTGGTGGTGGTGGTTTGGTTCCCGGTGGTGGTCGTGTGTGGGTTCAGCCTTTTTACCCTATTTGCACAAATTTGGGATAAATTTTGTAAAACCCTAATTTTTTTTCTCTTAAATTCGATTCTCTCAATTTTTTCCAGTTCTTAACTAACCAAATGAGCTCTGTAATTTTTCTTGCCATTTATAGGGCTTTGTAGGAATTGTTGTGCATTAATTAAGACAAGATAAGGCCCATATCTCTTCCTATTTGTCTTTTTTGTTACTTGTTTTTTGATTGGTTAATTTTGATTTCTTACTCCCCTTACTGCCACGACTTAATCTAGTTCATTCCCCCTTTCCTTGATTTTTTTCTTATTTTTCCTTAATTTTTTTATAATTTTCTTTAATTATTTAGTAAAATTTTAGCTAATTTCGGGCTTAGGTAATTTCGCGTATTTTTATCTACACGTAAATACATGTGAGGTATAAGTAAATACTCTTAAATATTATTTAGGTCATTTTATGATTTTTAGTATATATATAATTTATCTTTAGTGATTTATTAGTTATCGAAATGTATTTCACGCGCTTTGATAAATAGCAATTATTATACTTAGAATTTGAAATTTTTATATTCTCTTATTTTATTACTTATTTCTCAAATTCAAACTTATACGGTCACTTTTACTAATATTTCTAACTTTAGTTTATAATTTAGATTTGATCGGACCTTTAATCGATCGCCCTAAAGTTTGTGTATAAAGTTCAATTCGACGGTAATTTAGCTTATTTTTAGGGCTGACACATAGCCTCTATTTTAGAATCTCCTCTAGAATATTAGGATATAGTTGATGGTTTTCGGCCATACACCAATTCAAAAGGGGTGCATTTAGCCACTTTATAATATGAAGTGTTGTAATTGTATGCCAACTCAGCCTAGAGAAGGAATTTAACTTAGTCATGTGGTCTATCCATTACAAAGCACCTCAAATATTGTTGTAAGATTCTATTCATTACCTTTGTTTGGCCATTGGTTTGGGGATGATAGACAGTACTCATTGCCAATTTAGTACCACTCAACCTAAATAGCTCCTTCCAAAACTGTCTTACAAAAATTAGATCCTTATCTAAAACCATGGATCTAGGAAATCTGTATAGTCTTATCACCATGTGTAAGAATGACTAAGCAACCTTAGTTGCTGTAAAATTTGGCTCCAAAACTTCCAAATGACAGTATTTAAGTAATCTATCCACTACAACTAAGATCATTATGAACACTTGTCATTTGGGAAGGCTGTAAAGTCCAAACTAAGCTCTTAACATTTAGATAATCATTATGTTGCTCCAGAGTTTGAATTACTTGACAAAGGAATTCCTTGGAACTCTTGTGATATGTCCTTATAATAAAATGAGCTCCTAGTAAGTATTGCCTCCACTTTTTAACTGCTTCCACTTTTGCATGTAACTCTCGCACATATGTTGATGCTTTCGTTAAGTGGAAGGGTAACATTTTTGCTAAAAAATGCAATAGGCTTGTTATCATGTAATAATACGGCACCCATAATTGTGCCTAATGCATCTATTTCCACTACAAATTTCTTTGAAAAATCTAGTATTATTAAAATTGGGGCTTGAACCAACATATTCTTTAAAGTATTAAAGGCTATAGTAGCTTGATCACTCCATTCAAAACTGTCCTTCTTCAATAAATTAGTTGATGAAGTTGCAATACTAGCATTTCCCTTGATAAATCTTCTATAGTATCTAGATAAACCTAGAAATGCTTTTAATTGTTTAACATTGTTGGAAATGGGCTAATTTTGTTGAACTCCCCCTTGAGACACTACATGACCAGGATATTCTATAGAATTTTATACAAATGCACACTTGCTTCGTTTAAGAAATAGAGTATTATTAACTAAAATCTGTAAAACTTGAGTCAAGTGTGACTCCAAAGTCGCACTATAAACTAAGATGTCATAAAAAAAACACAATGACAAATTTCCTTAAGTGTGGCTTAAAAATTCTGTTCATAATTGATTGAAATGTTGTTGGCGCATTGCTTAAGCCAAAAGGCATGACAAAAAATTCATAATGGCCATCATGTATGTGAAATGCTATTTTTGGTACATCCTTTTCATGCATTTGAATCTAATGATATCTAGTATGTAAGTCCAATTTTGAAAAAATTGTTGCCCCACATAACTCATCTAATAATTAATCTATAATAGGAATTAGAAATTTGTCTTTCATTGTTACTTGGTTTAATGTTTGATGTTTTACATGAAATCTCTAAGTATTGTTCTTCTTTTTAACTAATAAAACTGGTGATGAAAAAGGACTAGTACTATGTTGAATAATACCTTGCTTAAGCGTATCCTCGACCTGCTTCTCTATTTTAGTTTTTTGGAAATGTGGATATTGATATGGTTTTACATTTATAAGAGGTATACCTTTAGGTAGATGGATGTGGTGTTGAATTTCCTACAAAGGAGGCAATGATGAGGGTGTCTCGAAAATGTGAGTGAATCTACTTAACACTTTCTCTACGGCAGTGTTGCTGGTAGTACTCTCTGAATTATATTCTTCACCACTTCGAGTCATTATTGAGCCTAATTTTTTCTTGGTTTTATTAATTTTCTTTAATTTAACAAATATTAAACTTTACCCATTTAATATTGATTATCGACCAAGAACTAAGAAAAATAAAAATTTTGAAGATTCTTGGAGTTGTTATTCTACTAGAGTCAGAAAAAAAGAGTGGGTTAGGTTAAATTGATTAGGTGGATCGATTTAACCTAGACACTAGTTTACTTGAAAAACCAATTTTAAGAAAAAATGTTTTGAAAACCAAAGATTTTAGACCTGAGGGCTAATCTTTTTAAACCCTTACTGGTACCACTACTAACTTTTTGAAATTAGATTTAATTTTCAAAATCACCATTTTAAAATAAAATTTAATCATTAGTAAATGAATTAAATTAGATTTATTTTACAAGATTGGATAATTTGAGCTACAATTTATAGAAAATGGAAAACTAAATTTTTACAAATTTTACATCGCTCCGGAGATGTTTATATACCCACTAGATTGGATCAAGCGTCCGTAGTTCATGCAGTAAAACTTTAATGTATTGGTTGATTTTAATTTAAGAAAATGGTTGGATTTATGTTTTAACTTGATTTAAGTTTAAGAAAATTCCAAAAGGTCTTAAATTGGTTTGTTTTTATTTTTGAAAATTCTAAAAGGCCTTAATTTTGAAAAAGAAAATTAATTTTATTTTATTTTTGTAAAAATGGATTTTCCTAAGTGGTAAAACGTTATTCACTTCTTTTCTTTTTATTTTTGATTATTTTATTTTTTTTCTTTGTTTTTACTTGAAAAAGGAAAATAAAGTTAATAAGAAACTAACCTTCCTATGTTAATTTTTTCTTCTCTCTTTTTTCATTCACCTTTTTTTTTCCTTTTTTTCTTCTTTTTTTATTACAATTACAATAAGGTAAATAAATAAAAATTATAAGAAAAAAATATAAAAAATAAAAAAAACTAATCTAAACTAAACTAAAACTAAAAGAAAGAAAGAAAGAAGGCCAGACTAAGGGTCTTGCATGCTGGTCGAAGAGAGGAATCTGGAGCGGGTACAAATCAAGTTGTTAGGTTGTTTGGGTTGTGGTTGAAGAAGAAGAGCAACGATGCACTAGGGCAGTTTTAGGCTGGATTTTTTTAGGGAAGGGAGAGATTCATGAGAATCTTATTGGGAAAAGGGGGTTTAAGACAAATGGAGTGGAGTTTCATGGTCATTCGAGGGATGATGTAAGGTGGTGGTTGGCGGTTGTCGTGGTGCACCTTGCATGGTGCTCATTGGAGGTTGAAGGGGAGTTGGGTCGGGGTTTTTGAGACGCGGCGAAACTAGTTGTATAGTTATCTTCATGTGAGGAGTGACAGTGGTGGTGGCTCAAGAGTAGGTAGCCATGGTAGTTTAGGGCTTGGTGGTGGCGACATTAGAAGTTATGGCATCGAATAAAGGGACCTTGTTTGAAAGCTTATCTCTTGAGGATTGCTCCTATGATGGTGGTTTGTTTCGTCTGATTGCTGTAGGAGTTGAAATTAGAGAAAGAGAGAAAGTGAGAACTTCAAGAGTTAAGGTTTTAGAGAGAGAAAGTATGTGTGGGGTGTGATTAAGAATGTTTTTGTGATTGATTAATGCTGGGAATAATGCTTGCAGGTCCTTTTTATACTACTTCGAGCTTGAATAAACATGGAAATGAGCTTTAATGGTTGAATCAGCCATGAATACAAATATCGAATATTAAGTTTTTTGTTAATTTTTTTATTTGATTTTAGCCACATATTAGATGAATTTGGATAGTAAAATGGGTGAATTCAAAACTAGGCCATGTAATCTTCATGATTTTACCATTAATTTGGTCAAATTGTAAAAAAAAAAAATACAATTGAAATTAGCCATGAATAGGGACGACCATGCTGGAGTTACGTAGGAAAAGGTGGGAAATGAGGAGAAAGAGAAGGAAAAAGATGCTGACATGGTTGAACCGTTGCATGCCACTTGTTAAGCATTAATACGTAGCCCAATCTATCCTTAACACATGGCATTAGGTTAGCAAAAGAATAAAAAGGCACTAAGTGCCTGTTGTGGGAATTGAACTCAAGACTTTTAGCTCATTTCAAGTGCAAGTGTACTATCATCAGGTCGTTGGCCTATGCTTTATCCATATATGCAATCAAATTATATATATGGGTTAGGTTACCTCAAGTTAGGTCTAAATCTAACTTTAGGCTCAAAATTCCTTTTGTTACTCCTATTATTTAAGACCTAAAAATATTGAAGCTACATTAAAATTTCCTATTTTATTTAAATTATTTGCCTTTTTTTAATTTAATTTTTTAATTTTGTTTGTATTTTTTCTAGATTTTCTACTTTTTGTGATTTTTTTTTCTAAATTTTCTATTTTTTTCGTGATTTTCCTAAATTAGGACCCTTTTTCATATTAAAAAAAAAACTCTAAAATTACAGAGGAAAAAATAGGGTATCTATAGCTGCTCCTTTTTGTAGCGAAGCTTAAGTAAAACTTTACGACAAAAACAAAAAGGATACTATTTTTTTCCTAGAGATGAATTTGTCCTAAGAAGTCTTACAACTAACTACTTGTCCTACACTTGATCCATTGGGGATTTAGGTAAATGGTGAAAGACACTTTAGTGTGCAACTTAAGTATTTTAAAGGATAAAAGTTTCTAGGTTCAATTAAATTAAGGATAACTAACGTTCCTAAACTATAAGAGAGGATAATTAAAGTTCCTAGGTAACTTAAGATGACTTGCATTCTAAAACTCATCAACAAAGGATAACAGAAGTTCCAAAGGTTTCTCAAGGGTAACTTGCATATGAGTAAAAGATAACCAATGCTCCCAAGTTGGACTTAACAAAGGATAATTAGGGCTCTTAAAGTTTTAAGGGAAGACAATTGAATGATCAAAATTCCTAATCTAGGGATAACTTTCGTTCCTTAAGGTTTCCGTGAAATAATCTAAGCTCCTAAACAATAAGATTGCTTGGTTTTCAAGATTGAAGTCAACATATGTTCCTAATTTAAGGATTACTTAGTTTTCAAAACTTAGTTTCTACGAAATAACCTAAGTACTTAAAGGAAAGGATTACTCGATTTCAAAACTTGGTTTTTACGAAACAACCTAAGTTCCTAAATGGAAGTATTACTTGGTTTCAAACCAAGGATAGCCAATGTTCCTTGTTGAAGATAGCTAAAACTCCTAAATAGCTAAAGTTTCTTGACAAAAATAACTAAGGTTCCTGTTAAATAGCTAAGTTCCTAAACGGAAGGATTAATTAGTTTCTAGACTAAGAATCGCCAAAGTTCCTAATTGAGTATAGCTAAGACTTTTGGATAGCCATAGTTTCTTTGACAAGAATAACTAGGGTTCCTATTGAATAGCTAAGTTTCTAAAAAGAATGACTACTTAGTTTTCGGGCCAAGGATCGCTAAAGTTCCTAATTGAGGATAGCTAAGACTTTTGCATAGCTAAGACTCTTGGATACCGATAGTTTATTTGAGAAGAATAACTAGGGTTTCTATTGAATGGCTAAGTTTCTAAAAGGAAAGATTACCTAGTTTTAAAATTGAGGATAGCCTAAGCTCCTACTCTAAGGATTGCTGAGGCTTGTGGACTTTTAGTATAGAAATAACTGATGGCCCTAAGTTCCTAAACTTGAGGATAACTCAAGTTTTCAAGACAGTCTTAAGTTCTTAATCTTAAGGATGACTCGAATATTCATAACTTTTCCTAAGATGGCATGAGACCTAAAGTTAATCTATTGGATAACAAAGTTAAAATTTCAATTATTTTTGAAAAACATACATTTATTCTATGATAACTTGGAAAATTCTTTTTTTTTTTTTTTAAAGAGTTGTTAACAAGTATGGATTCCTTACAGGACCTTATAGCTACCAAATGGATGATGAGCCTACTCTTTTCTTTTCTTGCTTTGGGGATAATAGCACGATTGTCTAACAAATCCTCCTTTTTAAAACATCTTTTGAAGCATTTGGGGGCAGTAATGTCATTGGGGCTCATGATTTACAAAATATGTAGGACAATGTTATCTCATAATTAATTGGTTTAGTTAAAGAGGACTTCTTTACACTCTTAGGTTAAATTTTACTTTAGACTACAATTCCAAAAATTATAGTTTGTCTTGTAAGTAATTCGTTTTGATCAATTTGTTAGGTCTTTTTTGGGTTTTAATGTAGTAAAGGCTTGGTCATCAGTTTAAACAAATGGATAATAATGTATAGGTTTTTTTGAAAGAATTCATTCATTTAACTTGGGTTTATAAGTTAAGAACCTTATAAGTAAAACTAAAATTGTGCTTGCTTCAATTTCAAATGTAACTTTTTCCAAGGATAAGTTATCTCCTTCAATTAGAAGGGCCTTTAAAGAAGGGTAGAGCTATAGGTGGGCTGTAAGCCGTGTGTTAGCTGTAATTTCTTTGGAGATCATGAGTTTTGAATCATCTTGATTATGTTTTAGGGTTTCTATTTCAGGAATAAGCTTTTTAAGTTACATGCTCCTAACCTTTTCAGGTTTTAGATCTTGATGTTTTGGACTTGATTACCTTATTTACTTGATTTCTCATAGTGCCCCTTTCCCTCATATTTTCTTCTTTCTTCTCTTTATCTCTATTTGTTTTTTTCTTTTTTATTTTGACTAAAAAAAAAAAAGTGATCATTCCTCCTTTTGACTTGTAGCTCAAAGTGTATGTATATAGTGTCTAGGATATGGGAGCTTCTTCATTTCAAAAGAAATAAGTTATTAATGGTAAAAATTACTTTTGAATTGATGGGACTAAAGCAAGCACAAATTAGTTTTTAATCTTTTCTTTTGTTTAATGCCCCTAACCTCCTATTTGCCCTATTATATGGTGGTTCTTGACAAGGTTCAATTTTGAAAATGCTCCCTGACTAGGCTCATCTGGGTTGGCAAAGGATAATAGTGTTTAAGATGTTAAAAATGAATGCCTATCTTCATTTTGATTTTGTGTATCAAATTCAACACGAACGTCCTTTAAAGAGTGAGCTCAATAGTCTCACAATGATATTACTCAACTCTTGAAGTATTTTAGGGTTGGTATTTGAGATACTGTTTGCCTCTTGAACCTTTTAATTAATGAGATAAAAACAATTTATTCATAATTTGAAAAATTACCCCAAACGTTTCTTATTTTCAAAGATCAAGTATAAAGGAAAGCTAACTCTTATGAAGAATCGTTGGAGCCTTTCAACACTTTAGTTTTCATAGAGTCTGGTTGCACTAGCCCTATGTCAATCAGATCTTGAATATTGTTTTTCAGCTTCCAATAAGTATCGATAGAGTAACCCTTTTGCCCCATGTGATAATCACGCTATGATTATGGATTTCCATTCTAAGGCTTGTATCCTAGTTTGGGAGCCTCATAGTTTAAGATATTTGCTTCTCTCAGCTAATGAAAGGCCTGAGAGAGAGTGATGGGAATTGGAGTAAAATGTCTTCCTTGGGCCTTCTAGACTTGCATAGGCCTTAGTCAACCACTTAGGTTAATAGATTTGAACTCTATGACATATCCTTGGGGACTTATCACATTGACGATACTCTTTTGTGATGATTTTGAAAGCCCTTTCTTTTGTTTTGGACCCTCCAATCTTTTGGCTTACAAGGCTTGCTCAATTCTGGCCCACTGCTACTACAACATTTGCAAAGCTAGAAGCTGTATTTCCTAAAAGATGCCTATAATATGGCTCATCTAGTGTGTTAATGAATGCAAATATCAAGTCTTTCTTTAGTAAAGGAGGAATGATTTTAGCTGTCATGCTTCTTTATCTATGTACATATTCTTTAAAGGATTCATCATTTTTCTTGCTCAATGTGTGTAAGTCCCAAATCGAGGGAGCTGTCTTAGTGTTGAATTTGTATTGTTCATAGAAAGCTTGAGCTAATTTCTTCTAAGTATTTATTTGGCTGAGATCAAGTTGGGCATACTAGGTTAATGCAGGCCTTGTCAGATAGTCTTGAAAAGTTTGTACCATGAGTTGATCATTTTGAACATATTTGCTTATCTTGTGAACGTATAATCTAGCGTATAGTTTTAGGCATTCGATCCCATCGTACTTCTCAAACTTTGGTACTTTGAATTTTTTTAGGTAGGCCTTGACATTAAATGCAGAAAGGTTAGTAATCCTTGTAAACCCCACGAATTTAGCTTTCTAAGTATAGAAATAAACGTCCAAATTGTAGATGATTTCTTGAAATCAATAGAGCCAGTGAGATTTAAAACCGATTAAAATCTCAATTCAAAACCTAATGTGAATATGAAAAACCTTAAATCATCAATTGAACCTCTAACCGCATACAAAGACCTTAAAACCTCAAGTATATGTAACTGTCAAAGTTAACTTCGAACCTTATCAAAACCCTAAGATAACAATTGAAGACTTAATCGCATATGAATATATTAAACCTTAAATGTGTAAAAACATTAGAGATTGTGCCCTAAAGTAATAAAAACCTTAAAACTATAACTTTAAGGATATAAAAGCAATAATTCACCATAATTTACCCTAAAACCCTAAGTGATAATATATCTTCCATATTTTACTATTTCATTAGTAAACGACTAAAGATAACTCTCAATCATGCATAAATATTTAGAATACTTAAGTGATCTCTTAGAAACTAAGATATTGCATTGTAGATCACATTCATCTTCTAAGTATATAACTAGATTAATATTACATAGAGTTAAGGGTTTAGTTGATGCTTAGGTTAAATGTAGTAAATCTTAATACCTTAAATGATATTTTTCATCTTAATTATACTAAGTAGCTTATTAAATGATGTATATAGGATATAAATACCTAATGGAAGATCTCATTATTTATTTTTACTAATCAATTCACTAAACTTTTTATTTCCTTTCATTTCCTTAATCTTTCTCCAAATTTTCCCTAAGTAGTTCATTATGTACACAAAAGGGTATTTATTTTTTTGAAAGTTGACCAAGTCAACACATATTGACTAAAGTCAACATTTAGAAAAAGTCAATAAAAATATCGCTTTCATTTGAAAACAAATATCTTCCTTCTTATGATTTCTTTTCTTTTAGCTTTTCCTTCTTCTTTTTTTTCCTTAATTGCCGTCCACTACTTCCTCCTTCTAGACCCCACTTTTCTTCACTTTTTTAAACACAAACAAAAACAAAGCAAAGTCCTTTTCTTCTTCCCCTTTCCAATCGTTTCTTCCCTTTCCCTTTCACTCTTCTTTTCTTTTTAACATTTCATCCATAGTCAAGGGCAACTTAAGGTATGCTATTATGTTCTTATGTCTTACTTCATTCTTTTTACTAGTTAGAAGGAGAGAAGATTAGGTTATGTGTTGTGTACATATATATATATGTTGATATAGGCTTAAAGTTTCAATCTTTACATGTGGAAGTGTAGAAATGTTTAGGCAATGGAAGAAGACGTATGTGTACATGTCTTTAAGTATATGTACATAAGGGTATGCTAGAGATATATATATATAAATACCTTTGTACATAAGTATTCATTATGGACATAACCTCAATTAAGACATCTATTACCTATACATACATATACCATGTCAAATATATCCTTAAAATACACAAAGAATGAAATTGTGAAGATTTCTTAAGGGGGTAAATAAGGTATACGAAAATACGTATAAAAATATGTATACCACCATATGTGTATATAGGTATGTGTATTAGTACACATGTATAAGTACTTATAAGTACACAAGTATACATATTAGTATATTAGAAGTATAGGTATGTATTTCACATATGTATAAAGTGTGTAAATATATAAAGATAATAATAGACTAATGATGTAAGCAATGATGTTATCAAAGAATTACATAAGCCATGACATCATTAAATGATTGCGTAAGCCATGACATAATCAAAAGATTATATGAGCCATAACATAAGCATAAGCTTGTAAAATAATAAATTATAAGATTTCATAAGAATATAACCTATATATGTATACATGTACTTAGGAGTCGAAGATCCTTTAAACCCTAATACACTTCGTAGATTGAATTATACTTAATCAAGTATGTAAATTAGTAGCACCAATGTAAAATTCCCTAAGAGTAAAGATCTAATAGCTAATTAAATCATTAAGTCCTAAAACAGGAGATATTAAGATATCAATATAAGTAATAAGAATAATTAAGCTTCAATGAGTTAAAATTTTAATAAGTTTAGCCCATATCGTAAAACACGGGTCTTAACGTCCAAAATGGACATCACCTGTGAACGTGCATTCGAAAACGATGAAAAATGATTATAAGTTTGCAGATATCGGAATTAGAATGAAAAAGTTACAAAATACATAAAGGAAGTCTCATAACTTATTAATATAAGAAAATAGTTACTATTAATCTCATTGAGTATGGTAACCCTATATACATTATACTTGGGTTATATTATGGGAAATTAGATAAATTACAATAAACATTTAGTTAACTAAGGAGTCTGACTTCTCAGAATACTTATAAGTTTCACTATTTTGATTTAGGCGTTCAATATCGAGTTTTAGAAATCTTAAAGGCTTGGAGAATGAGCAATAATCCAGGTGAAGGAGTTCTAATGACCTGTTACTTGCTTGTACGTGTTACTTGTATGTGTTGCTTGTATGATGTTTTGTTGCTTGCTATTACTTGTATATTTGAATGATTGTTCTGCTTGTATGCCATCATCTGTGTGATCATCTTTTTAAATTGATAAATATAAATATCTGACCCAAATAACTGATTCTATTCGTCGCATGTTTATGACCCAGTAAATGTATGGACGGAGAGTGCTAGCTTTGCAAAATGTTGAAAAGGGTATTTTTGGAAAAAGTTTTCCTAATCCTAAACATATTTTGTATGATTTTGATAAGGGCCGCAGTGCAAAAAATAATATTTTATCGTTAAGGTAAAGCTAGCATAGGTTCTCCACTTGATAGCGAGAAGACTCGCTTTATTGTGCTTGTAAGGCCTTGGATAATTTTGGTTACGAGAGGACTCGCATGTTTATGCCCAAGGGGCCTTGGAGGGTGGATAGTCCTAGTTTAGAATCCTCCTATTTAGATTGAAACCCTTTTCTCGACTAGGGTAATAGTTGAGTTTTGCCTAGAGGGGTGGTGCCCCTAGGTAGCCTTATGCGGGTAAGTTGAGGTACCCTGTGCGGGTAAATACAGGGGATAATCGAAGTGTAGACGACATAATTCTATACCTTCCATAGTTCTAGACTCCTATGGATGTGTTGCTTACATTCATCGTACCTGCATTCATTTTGTATATAGATAGCTGGCTTGCATGTGTAATAATAATGTGTGATAACTTGCTTGAACGGTAGTGGTGAGGGATGAACTCACTAAGTTGTTTTATGCTCATTCCCCCTTAGTTTCCTTTGCAAGTTTACTTATGATGGGATTGGGATATGTCTCCAGTATTGAGTGCGAGATGAAGATATGTATACTAGTATTAGAAGTAGCTGAGTACTTTTTAGATGATACATAGACATCCTTTGTAGAAAATATTTATATATTAAAACTTACTATAATATAATTTTTCTTGTATCTATTTTTTTAATAATGTTAGTATATCCTATTTTATTATTTGGTAGAGGATACCGATTCTCTGCGGTTCTGAGGAACTGTGAGATATCGGACACCCATAGTTATTTATATTTGTATTCTACGATAAATTAATTACTTAAAAATCAGTAATCTTAGTGATTAATCATTTAGAGTTTTGTAATCTCTGACTTGCAAGGCGATTTTTATATCATGGGTGCACACGTGCTATGGAAATTTTAGGTAATCTTACTAAGCCCCCTATAGGGTCTTGACAATCTTAGCTTACTCAAATTTGTCATAGCCTCCAAGCGCTTTCATTTTCTTAGTGATTTGTTGGGTCAATTTCCTTTCCAATTCTTTTAAATTGTCTTAGTTAGCCTTAGAGTTAATTGGCTTTGTATCAATTGGTAATGAGTATGTGTTAGCCTCAAAAGTTAGGTTGACTTTTGGATAGACCCCTTTTGATTCAAAAGATTGAAAAGCTAGATAGTTCTCTTTTGCTTCTAGGGGTGGAGCCTCAACATTCTTTCTATAGTGGGCCTTAGAGTGCTCTTCGTTTGATGGTGATGTAGCTTTAAGTAAAGCAATATTGTCAATAAGGAAACTCAATTAATTTGCTATTTTTCCCATAGTTTTCTCTAAAGAACGAAACCTTAGCTCTATAGGATCAATGATTTTGGGGTTGACATTATTGTTGTTGTCTTTGGTGTTGATGTTGTTATTTCCCTGGATGGCCATTGCTTTTAAGAATTCCTGGTAAGAATCCATCTACATTAGCAAATCTCTTCCCTTATTTATTACTTTTTTTTCAAAAGAAAGAAAAAGAAAGGGTAAAAGGAATTAAGGAGTGGAATACGATGAGGTTCAATTATCTTATGATTTTACTTATAGTGGAAAACATCCTAAAGGGATTGAATATTTAGAAATACTTATGACTTGTAGGTATTTAAAAGGTTACCTACAAGAAGTAAGGTCTAAGGAAAATTTCATGGGGTACTTGATATTTACAATTGACTACCAATTATTAACCAAGATGGAAAATGACTATCTTATAATGGAGATATAGACAAGAGCGATTAAGAAAAGTGATCGATTAAAAGGGAAACAAATATTTACAACTTAAAGAATTTATATGTAAGAACAAATTTTTTTTATTCACTAATTAGAGGACCTATAACATTCTACAAAGTAGTGAATTTAGAAATAGGGAAGTTTATAGACTAAGTCCAATTCTCTTTTAAAATGAGGAAGACTATTTATAAGTTATGAGATTTTTTTAGTATAGAGGCTAGTTAAAATGGTCTATATGTATATCTTAAAAGGCTAATAGTCTCATTTTATTCTAAAATGGTAAGTTAACTAGTGGTAAAGATAATGAAGATAGTAGATTATTTACAAACATAAGTAAAAATGAATATTTACATAAAGACAAGGAAAGATGAATGAATGTGGATACAGATGTAAAGGATTAGCTACTAAACAGTAATATGCCAATATAAAAGGGTTTAGGGGTGGGACTTTACTAGAATTCCAATATTACAGTACATGGAAAGTTTATTACGATATTTTTATGGTATAATGGAATTCCAATAGAGTTTTGACCTTTTATTGGTGATATGTCCCATTACTATATATTCACTAGTCTAAGAGTCATGTATGTAATTAGGGTAGGTTTTAAAAGTCCTTAAGCTCTGTGACTGTCATGCCCCGAAACGGCAGAGTCGTAACAGCCCCGCCGTGTAAATCATCTTAAGATAGAAGTTGGCCTTACAACCATTATCTTAGACCTGATCTACACAAGGCGTCCACGACTAACCCGCTTTGAAGTAAACAGTTTGTAATTTCAATAGATCATTTACCTAAGAAAGTGAGGAAATATGTATATATACTATGTATTTAAAATTTACAATATTTCTCTATAATATATTTCCTAATTATTACATTATTCAGAAATGAAAAATAATTCTAAAATAAAAACTTAGACCTTAAAATATGTGTTTATTCTTCAATATTTTTCCTCACTCCCCAGGATCCAGCAGTTGCTAGCTTCAGAGTAGTTGTTTGCCGCTTCTTAGCCAGCACCTGCACGACATCTATAGAGATGTGAGCAACCATAGCTTAGTAAGTTAGGACGGAGGACTTAAAACTATACCATACACACAATAAGGTTTTCAATCACTTATTAGGTGCAATGCATGTGCAAGCAAATGCCATTGCACAACGTTGTTCGGCCTGTCGTGACATTAGAGAAATTGCGCCCGCTCTAATCCGGGTTGAGGAGTTGCCATTAATGCAACAGCTTATGACTAAACTCAGGCTTGTGTAATGGTGACCTCACTCCTCCCGCGACTACCTTCGAACCACTGACTTCACCCTCGCCATGACCTCCTCTCCTGTCACTTAGTTCGGCTAAGGATGAAGAAGGGACCATTTTGCAATCCTGCGCTATCCCTTTCGAAGGGATCGGCATTTGGCTAGAGAGTCCTAAGTTCCCCTAACGGGTTGCCATGCATGTCCGATTATGATTATTGGTCGTATATTTGATTAAGTTCAGTTTAGGGTTATCAATCATTTCATACAAATCATACAATACATGCCAGAGCATCAAACAGAATCATAGCATCACCCATAATCAAGCACATGCATACATCCAACTATCTAACAAGCATAACCAAGCATAATCTTAAGCCTCCAAAATGCAACATTGTATAAATCCCAACTTACCTCAACTCCTCGCTTACTCACTCGAGGTTCGACTTGCTCAGGCCATCACCGATCATCCCTATAACACAAACGTGGTTTCGGTTTTCATATAATGATTATAGGTTCATTTTCTCCTATAAAGCTTATTATTATGTTTTATTTAGGGTTTAATATATCTAATTATCTAGGTCATAAGTCTTTTACAATTATTCTAGGTTTAGGGTTAGGTTCGGGTTTAGTTTCCGCATCAATTTTTAAATTAGATTCTAATTCGATTTCTAAGTAGTGTTTTATATTCTAACCCTAGAAATTCGTTTCAACCCATAATGTGAAATTAATCATATTATTTCTCGATCTCCTAAATATCATCATTACCTCTAGTCAGTATTTATTTTACCCGGTACACTTAAATCAGTATTAGTGTACCGAATTCACTCTTAATGTGAGAAATTTTTGTATTTTTCATATAATTACATAAATTCAAGTTTCCTATCAGATTTATTGTACATTTTTATTATTATCAAAATATCAATTTTTATTATAATATTTTCTATTTATTATATTTCTAATAATTACATATTATGTATTATTACCTTTTATGTATATAATACACTTCTAATATTTCTATCACTCTAATTACTATCTCTCAACATTAATTATCATTTCAAAATGTATAAATTCAAAATGTAATTAGATTTTACTAAACGCTAACATCCTAAATCAGATTTTACTAAATCAGTAATTAACCATCTAATTACTTTATTAACCTTAAATTACCCATTTTATGCCATATTTTAAGGCCTAAAAATTATCTAAAAATTTCGAAAATTAATTTTTGAAAACGGGATTCATAGCACTATTCTATATCATCTAAGTAATCTATACAAAAATTTTGGGCTTGAAACTAGACTCCTAAGGTCATTTATTTCTAAACCGAAACATGCTCGGTTTTGTATGATTTCTTAAGGACCCTATATCACGAGACATATTTTCATCAAAATAATATTTTTTTTACAAACGACATACAAAAATGTTCTAGAATAACAAAATTCATAATTTTCTAATAATATTTACTATTTTCACAAAATTACACAAAAATCGGGCTGGAAATCGGACTCACCGATCTGGGTGGCTCCGGCCAGCGCCGGCTATCGTGGCCTTATCGGTAGACTTGGGCGCTGCCACCACCATGTGGTGGTGGTGGCCGTTCATTTCCAACTGCTCGTCTGATAGGGGTTCCCTTTAAAGTCCCTAATTACAAAGTTTTTCCTAATTTTTTTTCTAACTTGAATTTTTCTCTCAATTTTCACCTCTCTCTATTTGTCTCACTTTCCAAACTGCCCAAATGAGCTCTGTGATTTTTCTTGCTATTTATAGAGCTTTAGGGGATTTATTATGCATTAAATTGGATAAAACAATTGCCTTATCCCTTAATTTTTGGCTTTTGTGTTATCTTAATTTAATTGGTTAATTTTTCTTTTTTAGATTCTGACTTGCTACGACCAGATTTGCATCATTCCACACTCTTCTAATTTTTTTTTTATTTTTCTACAATTAATTTATAATTTTCTTTAATTATTTACTAACTTTTTGGCCAATTTAGATAATTTCGCGTATTTTTATCTACACGTAAATACATGTGGGGTACATGTGAACATTCCTAATTATTATTTTGGTCATTCTAAAATTTTTAGTATATATATAATCTATCTCTAGTAATTTATTAGTTATTAGATTACACTTTTTGCCTTTTCGGTAATTAGCAATTATTATGGTTAAAATTTGAAAATTTTACAGTCTCTTATTTTATTACTTATTTTCTTAAATTCAAGTTTACGGGGTCATTTTTACTAATATTTCTCTCAATAGTTTATAATTTAGGCTTGATCAGATTTTTCAACCGATCGAAACCTTAAGTGATTGGTTGTGGGGCATACAGTGACCATACGTGCTTCTAAAGAAATGGTTCATTGGTCACATCAAAGTTTAAGTGGGATGACCTAATTAACCTTAAACGATGGCTACACCACTATACCTAAAGCCTGCATAATGGCCTCCCTTTTAGAGTCCTTAAACGGCCTGGGTCTAATTGTACCTACTCTGCATCCTTGGTGCAAACATTCCTTTCAAAATCCAAAGTATGATGCATGTGACAAAACATAATATATTTACAAGAAATGAATAAATAAACAAATAAATAACATGGGTATTTTAAAAGGTAAATTTAATTTTGAAAACTTTTTTAAGTAGTTAGCCCTCTTAACGTTTCTTGGTAGAGTCTTCAACTTATTGAGCTTGATTTTTTCTAATTTTATTAATTTTACTTAATTTGACCAATATCAAACCATACATGTTTAATATTGATTTTCAATTAAGAACTAAGAAAAACCAAAGTTCTTAAATATGTTTTGAAGATTCTTGGAGTCGCTATTCGATTAGAGTTGAGAAAAAGAATGGGTTAGGTTAAATTAATTGGGTGGATTGATTTAATCTAGACACTAATCTACTTGAAAAACTAATTTTAAGGAAAAAGTTTTGAAAACCAAAGATTTTGGATTCAGGGACTAATCTTTTTAAACTCTTATGAGTACCACAACAAACTTTTCAAAATTAGTTTTAATTATCAAAATCATCCTTTTTAAACAAAATTTAATCAATGGTAAATGAATTAAATTAGATTTATTTTACAAGATTGGATAATTTGAGCTATAATTTATAGAAAATGGAAAACTAAATTTTTACAAATTTTACATCACCTTGAAGTTACTTACGTATTCGCTAGTTAGGATCAAATGTCTATAATTCATTTAGTAAAACTTTAATGTATTAGTTGATTTTAATTTAAGAAAGCGGTTGGATTTATGTTTCAACTTGATTTGAGTTTAAGAAAATTTTAAGAGGTCCTAAATTGGTTTGTTTTTATTTTTGAAAATTCTAAAAGGCCTTAATTTTGAAAAAGAAAGTTGATTTTATTTTATTTTTGAAAAAATGGATTTTTTAAAGTGGCAAAACATTATTCACTTTTTTTCTTTTTATTTTTGAATATTTTATTTTTGTTCTTTGTTTTTACTTGTAGAAGGAAAATAAAGTGAATAAGAAACTAAGCTTCTTATGTTAATTTTTTCTTCTCTCTTTTTTTTTCACCTTTTTTTCTTCTTCTTTTTATTACAATTACAATAAGGTAAATATATAAAAATTATAAGAAAAAATATGTAAAAAATAAAATAAAATAATCTAAACTAAACTAAAACCAAAAGAAAGAAAGAAAATGGGCCGGACCAAGGGTCTTGCATACGGGTTGGAGAGAGGAATCTAGAGTGGGTACGAATCAAGTCGTTGAGTCGTTTGGGTTGTGGTTAAAGAAGAAGAACAATAGTGCGCTGAGGTAGTTTTAGGTGGTTTTAAGCTGGATTTTTTGAGGGAAAGGGGAGATTCATGAGAATCTTATTGGGAAAAGGGGGATTAGGACAAGTGGAGTGGATTTTTGTGGCCGTTTGAGGGGTAATGCAAGGTGGTGGTCGGTGGTGTGCTTTGCATGATGCTTGCTGGAGGTTGAAGGGGAGTTGGGTTGAGGGTTTTGAGACACGATGAGACTAGCTATATAGTTATCTTTGTGTAAGGAGTGATGGTGGTGGCGGCTCAAGAATGGGTTGCAGCGGTAGTGTAGGGCTCGGTGGTGATGGCATTAGAAGTTCGACATTGAACAAGGGGATGATATGGATTCGTTGGTGAACACATGAACCTAGTATCATACAAAAACCAATGGGTGGGTTCGGATCGCATGATGGCTCGAAAGATAAATAGAAGTTGATGGTTTAGCAGTCTTGCGCACTAACTCTATGGATATAACGTATTGTAGAACCATACACGGAACTAAGCTAGTACTCGATATGACACATGAACACTAGGCCTAGGGTTGCTTGCTACAATTCTTGCCAAAGGGATTAATAAGACTGGGTAGAGATGAGCTTTCCAAGAGAAAAAACTCAAGGGTTTTTCATTAATATCCAAAGTCTGTCTAAAAGCCTATACAAGTCGATGGTTTAGCAATCCCATATACTAACTCTATGGATATAACGTACAGTATAACTACATACGAACTTAAGTTAGTACTCGATATGACGCATGAACACTAGGCCTAGGGTTGCTCACCACAATTCTTACTAAAGGGATTGATAAGAGCGAGTAAAGAAGAGTTTTCCAAGAGAAAAGACTCAAGGGTTTTTCATTAATATCCAAAGTCCGTTGAAAACCCTATATAAGTGTTCTATTTATACAAAGTGGTAAAGTTGTAAATAAAATGACTAAATGATGCCTTAGTGGCATTCTAGTAATTACAAATAAAACATGAAGACAACCTAGGGGAAACACAAGAAATAGGAAATCTAAATAACATAAGCAAAATAGATGGCCGAATGAGATTTTCAAGTGAGGGGCTGATGTTTGATTCCGAAGAGCTATTGGAGACTTGGAGCTTTGATCTAGGCAGACCTGATTCTGGATGATCTGTCTTGTCCAGAGTTGATCTTATATGACCGTGGTCGACCTGACATGGCCATGGTTGACCTTGTATGGATGGACTAACTTGATGTGGCAGTAGTTGACTTGCTTGATCTGACCCAGTGCAGCTGAGCTGATATGGAGTAGTTGGGCAATCTTGACATGATCGAGCAAATCTTGGCTGAATAGACTTAGGCGAGCATATTAGTCTCGGTAAAGTAGAGTGGGTGTTATGCCCCGAACAGGAAGATTCATAATAGTTCCGCCGTGTAAACTAATCTAAGATAGAAGTTGACTTCACAGCTGCTATCATAGATACAGTTCACACAAGGCGCACAACTCAACCAGCTTGAAACGTCTGTTCTGACACCTGTTAATAACCAAACCTGTGGTAGAGCTTTTACAAAATACCTGTTTTATATAACATGTTGTTTAGTACCACAACAGTATTTATACAAACATTTTATGTCTATAGGTAAAGTTTACAATAAGAGTTTATTCAAAACCATAGGTTTTGCAGTTTATATACAATAAGTTAGGAAACTAGTGGGCTTCCAGGGAATTCCCAATTAGTTTCCTTCAAAACTCAAAGACAAAGTCAAAAGCTCAGGTTCAGTTGATTCCTCGATCTTCACTTTCCTAAACAGCAGCACATTAACCTGGAAACGATGCTATTTGAACATCCTGTCCTCACTCAACACTTGAAAAAGAGTCTATAGGGATGTGAGCACAACTAGCTCAGTAAGTGAGATAAAGTCAGAAGAGTACTGTACAACTACAAATAAGGTTAATAATTATGATTAAATGCAATGCAATCAATCAAATGAAATATCATACAATGTTATCCGGTTCACAGTGAGGTTAGAGAAATTACATTTGCTCAAACCCAGATTAAGGAGTTTCATCACGACTCAAGTCAGGCCAAACCCTGCCTTGTGTAATGGAGAACACTCTCCTCCCATGAATGCCTTTGAACCACGGCCTCTAACCTTACCGCGACCTTCTCTCCTGTCACTTAGTTCGACTAAGGGTGGAGAAAGGACCATTTCAGTTATCCTCATCAAAGGAAGTCGGTATTCGATATTCGGTATTCAGCTTGACACTCTTAATCGTTTCCCCTAATGGGTATTATGCATGTCCAATTTCATTTTAGTTGAATAAACATTAGTTTTAATCAGGGGTGGCCAACAAGTTCACACAATACAGAATCTATGCTACATGCAGAACAGCATACCAAGGAGTTGAACTCCTGTCACAACCGAGTATCATCCACACACACAGTATGCATACAATCAACTAACTACAAACACAACTAGAAATATTCTTGGGTCTCCGGATACTTTAAATAGTATCCAAACAAGCGGTGAAGCCACAATCCTAACTTACTTGTTTAGACGTTCACTATTGCTGACTTGAATCGTTAACCATCTTTGTATTGGAAGGTCCTAATTACACAAAAGACCCAAATTCAGTTGTCGTAATAATTATGAAAATATTAGAGTTTAATTTAAAATGGTTATATTTATATATATATTATTATTATTTCTATAAATATAGTTGTATTATCATTATATATCGAATTAAGTTATTAATTGTTGATATTGTACATCATATTTATTATTATGTATTATATATCGTTTCGATCATATTGAAACGTACTTTTAATTTAATAATTCACGTTTTAATTTCGGTAAGGTTACTGAAATATGTACATTCTTGAATATGATAAAGTTATAGGTTAAATTACTTAAGGTTGTCCGATTTTAACAAAATTAGTGTCGTTAGGTTTGTATAGACTTAACGACACGTTTTATGAGTCTTATTTCTAGAGACAACTTTTAACCGGTAGTTCGAGTTTCTAATATAGTTATACATAATTATATAAATATGATCGTATTATACATAATTTACGTTATTAAATTGTATTTTATCTAATTTGTCCATATATTGTTATGATATAAGTATTATCTAATTCTAATATACCTAAAGTGTATCCCGATCATAAAATATTAATAAATATAATAAAAATATTCATTTAATCCAATTTGATTAGCAATCATATATATAGTTTTTATTTAACTATTTAATTCATTTTAGTTTATTAATATTAAAAATACACCCCGACTTGTAAATTAAGCTATTTTACTTAGTAAATTTGTAATAAATAGTTCAGGTTACCAAATAATCTCCCGAAAATTTCTATAAACTCCTAAAAATATAGGAAATTCAGTTATCACTTGGTTTCAACTTTACGATCTATCGCCTATATATTCGTATTGACGATTTTACTCTTAAATTATGATAAATTACCTAATTATGATTATTTTTGCACCAAATTAATTTCAATTTGACTCAATACTGTTATTATTTATTATAGATTAGTACATGTCTATTTCATCAATTAATTTCATAATTTCCTATTTAATTCATAATTTCAGCCAATTTTCGAGCTATTTTCAGGCCAAAAATGCAGTAAATATTAAAAATATTCAAATCACAATTTGGGATATATAGCAATTATCTATATATCATAAACATCCTATACAAAAATTTTCAACTAGAAACAACATCATTTAATATATTTATTTTATAAATATAAATTCAGATGAATAGTAGATTTCTTAAGAAAGTATATTAAATATTACAAATTTTTCAAAAATAAAAATATCACATGAAAGCTTGTTCAAAATAACCTAAGTACAATTTTTTTCATAATTTTTTGGGTGGATTTACTAATTTTCAAAAATTATTGAAAAACAGGGCAGGAAATTGACGTTGGTGTTCTTGGGTGCTCCGGTGGCCGGTGGCGGTTGGGTGGTTGTCAGACGGCCTAGGCGTAGTGGTGATGGTGGTTTCTGGTCGGGCTCCACAGTAGAATCGCTTTAGGTTATGGTTCTATCCTAGTACGAATTTTTCCCTTGTTTTTTTTAATTTCTTTTTATTTTCTACGATTTTTTTCTAATTTTTCTTTCTATTTTTTCTGGTTTCAAAAGATGTAAAATGATGTTGTTCAACAGATTTATAGTGGTTTAGGTCGGTTTCTTTTCCCTTTATTTATTTATTTATTTTTTCTTGCTTTTTCCTCCATTAATTGTAAGTAGGAGGTGTCATTTGCTTGTAGATTTTCCCCTTTGATTCAGCAATTGTCTAGCTTTGATGATTTCCAGTTGTTTCTAAACTTGATTCAGCAATTGGAAGGCTTTTTGGATAAGATTTGCAATTATTCAAGTATTTTGAGTATATTTTATTAATACTTAATTATTTACTTAATATACGAGTATATATATATATATATATATCACACGTAATATATAACTATACTCATATAATTAAGTTTCTAATATATCTTTTATTTTTAGGATATGTTCTCTTAATTAATTTTATGATTTCAACAATATATATATAATTACGTAATTTAGGAATAATTTACGGGTATAATTATTATTTATACTGAGTATATCTATAAAAATACGTTGTAGACACTTAATTTTTGCCTCTCTGTAATCCTAATTTTTTATTTTTGATTTTTTACAAAAAGGGTCCTAATTCAAAAATAAAAATAATAATAAAAAAAAAATTAAAAATTAATAAAAGATAAAAATAATAAAAATTGACAAATGATGAAAATACCAAAAAAAAAAAAAAACAAGGAGAAAAAGAAAAAAAATTAAAACGATTTTTTAGATTTTTTTTAAGAAGTAGTTTATATTAGGGACAAATAATTTTAGTTTTAGCTTAATACAAATAATTATTTTAGGCAATTATGTAGTTTAAGTACAATTTAATTATACTAAAAGTCAAGGCACAAGCCAACAGTCTAACGGATAAGTATTGGAGTATTTGATATGGAGTTAGTTTGAGGTCATCGGTTTAAGTCTCGCTAGGCATTTATGTGCTTTTATTTTTCTATTCTTTTTATTTTTAGCAAGTTGAGTGTACAGGATCACAACTAATTAAATCTTTTTTGTTCGAATTTGAATCATTATAGAAGATATGAATCTAGTTTGATTTCAATTAAATTGGATTTGAATTATTATGAATGATTTGGATTTAATTTAATTTTTATCAAAATCAAATTAAAATCAATATAATAGATTTGATTCTATGATTTGGTTTAGGCTTATAAAACCAGTTTCATCTTCAATCAATCCTTTTTGACTAACAACCAAATCCAACTACTGTACACCAAAATGGCAACCACAATCTAGCAGCCCCACTATAGATTTACGTCAGCACTATGCCCTTCACAACAACAGCAGCACCCTATCCTTGTAATTTACTCCGCAGGCAACACTAAACATGACTGAACCAGTCATCACTTTATTGTCCCCTTTTGACCATTCTCTTCTCCATCTTCATTCATGCCATCAACATTGCCGACCATCCTCGCACGACCCACTCCTAAGCATACATCTAATTAACGACCTACAATCGCAGGAGCAAAACCATTCCCAATGCAGACCACAATCAACCCCTGACCGCACCTCACTGCAGTGTCTATACGTCCATAGCTATACGATTGCACAACGACTCTCTCTCACCATCCACATTCATATGTACAGCAGGCCATACATTAGTCTTCTTCATCCACAATCACTATTGTACGCTCGCCCAACTGACTATAGCCACGCCTATTGCATTGCCTCCAGCCAAGTCCCAATGAATACACCAATAGCGTGTTAATCTCTAATGCCACAACTACACCGATAGCAGCGAACAACTCCAAAAGTGCCCCTTGACCAGGAGGCTACTATAGCAAACTCAAGCCCGATGCTAACTCCGATGACCCTTCTCTTCCTCTCTCCACCATCGACCTTCCACAATATAGTCCACACTGTGCTACTGTCTATGTTGTGGTCACCCCTACTGACGATCAGCCATACACTCCTTCTCTCTGATGAACTCAACCCACTACCGCGTTCCAATAGACTCAACCGTGCACAAGCACTCCCGTCGTCGCTTTACGAATGTGCATGATCAGGTGAGTTTCATTGATGGTTAGTTTTTTTTTGTTTGCTTTGGTTTGATTATTATTATATTATTATCATGTTATTAGTTCATTAACAATAAATATATGTTGTATATATGAATACCTTAGTTTAGGAAACTTTAGTATTAGTTTTTATATCAAGTTTATTGCCTGATGTTGTTAACAACAAAGATAAGGGGTTGTTAAGATTAGTTTTATTTGGTTATTATCTATTAGTTCATGTAATATATAATACATGAATATGTTAGTTTAGAAGTTTTAGGATTAGTTTTTATATAAGCGTATTATATGGAATTATTTTATTTCGATAGATCGTTATATATATTAGCCTAGGATTTTTTTTAGGATTAGTTTTTTTTTTTAGAAATCCTCATATGGAAAATTATTTTTTAAAAACAAAAATTCATAAAAGGAAATTTTTTTTTTTAGAAAAAGATTATAGTGTCTTAGAGCGTCTTTTGAACATTTAAAAGTTAAGACCTCTTTAGATTTTTTTAAATAAACTGAATCAATTAAAACGTAAATTCGGTTGGTTTTTAAAAATTAAAATCAATCAACATACTAAATTTTTTTTTTTTTTAAAAAAGAAGAATTATGACTGTCTGATTCTGGTTAGCGGGTACGTAGGTACTTTCGAGGCGACAATAAAATATATAGAAACTTAGGTTCTTTTTCTTTTAATTATTTATTTATTTTTTAAATATTATAATTAGAAGAATAATTCTAATTTCGGTAAATAGATAGTAGTATCCATTAGAGTTTAATAGGTCAGCCCCCGAGCTCGGAACTCTCTGGTTCTTCATTCAAATTGAAATCAAAGACCGCTAGCCAAATTGTAATCAATCCACCAAATTGATTACGATTTCTTTTTCTTTTCTCGACTTTAGTCAGGTGGCGACTCCAAAATTTTTTCCTAAATAAGAAACCGAAATTTCCCAATTTCTTTAGTCAATGATTAATATTAAATGGGTTAAGGTTTAGTATTAAACGGAAATGGGGAAATTAATTTTAAATAAAAGAAACCGAAAAATCAGGTTCGACAATTTGGCGACTCCATTGGGGACGTTAGAGGGCTAGCCACTAGAAGTTACTGAAAATAGGATTATTTTTCAAAAATAAAAAAATAAAATAATGAAAAAAAGAAAAAAAAAGAACTTAGGTATGTTATTTTATGTATTTTTTATTTTATTAACATTTTTTGTTGCAGTTTATTTACGAGGGTAGCTTTGGAGGTTTACTTTATTTTTATTCTATTTTTTTACATCAAAAATGCACGGTAGATATGGTCAGAACCAGGTTGTCCTACAACCTTATAAGGGGGGTCATTGTGTAAGTTTCGGATGTTGTAGAACAACCATCTTCCGGGGCTAATCAGGTTACCTCACTCAAGTTTAGATGTAACCACAGAACCGTTGCTTTGAAAAAAACGTGATGGTTACAGAACTTGAGGACCTTTAGAATCTACCCTTTGTATCGCATGAAAACATTTAAAAAAAAAAATCACAAGAACCTATGATGTGGCAAACCTAAATGGACAAGGGTAGTTGTGAAGTTGCAGTTGTAATATTTCTCGATAAATAATTTGTAATAATTCTATGTAAAGTTTGGAATAGGTGATGATTGTAATTTTGATTTTTTTTCTTACATAACTATGGCTAGATTAAGTCAAGGGGCTTCTAAATAGATCCATGTCTACCCACCTCATTGGCCTTAAAAGATACTTTAGATATGGTTCTAACATTTTAGCCCAAATAAGTAAGAATTTATTAGGAACAAGATTAGGCTCATCTTGCCCCTATAGAAGCGCCCTATAAATATTACCTTAGTGAGGGTTTTAGTACATCTATGGGAGCCTGAATCTATCGCCTTTTGTTTGAGCCCACATCAGCTGAGCCCAACCTTCATGGAGTAAATAGAAAAAATAAAAATAAAAATAAAAAAGGAAACAAAACGAAAAGAATTAAACTTGTAAAATAATAGGTAGTTATCATTTTGCTTAGTATTCTACCAACCAGAAATATTCATTCTTTTAGGTAACTTTAGCATTTTGCAAATAGCCTTCTTCATTTGGAATAAATAAGATTTAGATATTTTCTTTATTGAGTCTTTTATTCTTCAGAATTCCTCGCTTGTAAATAGACCCACCCTCAGTAACGATAAATTGTATAGGCTTGTATATAGAATTCTATGAAAGCAATCCTCTGTAATCATCCACTTATTATCCCATCACTTGGGCTCTGTAACATACAAGCCTTAACTTTTTCTCTCTCTCTTTAAAAAAAAAAAAAGAAAAAAGAAAAAAGGAAAAGAAATTTGCTAACAGTTACAAATCCTTATGAGACTCGAGACAAGTACAATCACTTGGCCCGTTAAGACAGTTAACCTAAATAGATCCAGTTGGACTAAGAAAATAACTAACCAAACACAAATCCTAACCCATCAAGATGATTTGACCAACTCAAAGCCCCTGAGCTGTTTAGTCTAAACACGAATCAAGTCAAAACACGAGACTGTAAAATGCTATCCTGAGCTTGATCCTTCGTACAAACAAAAAAGGCAATTTATTAAACCCTTTGACTTTAGAAGTTGTCAATGTCAACCCATTGAACTTTAAAGAACCTGACCCAAAATCACATATGGAAGCTTAGGGACAATAAGACCTATAAGTCTGAGGCATGGGGCCTTTGGTCTTTGAAATTTCACAACCGGGGCATGTTCCAAGGAATTGGGGAGTAAGGTCTGTTATTACCTTAAGGTCAATCCATCCCTATGTAGGGAATTGATAACTCACGTTTAAAAGGTTTAGAATGAAAAGAGGCGAGTTATATCCTATACACTAACCCTTAAACACTTTGAGAGATGAGAGATATCATGGTGAGGATATTTTGGACTCATTCCTTAAATGAGGTTCATTTTGAACTTGATGCACATACTGAAATGCAGTTAGGCATTCATTTTCAAATCCCAAACACAACTATCCCTTATTAACTCCGTTGAACTGTTTTGGAGTCATTTCAAATATAAACCCTATCAAGAACCACCATATAGTGGGGTAATTCGAAGGGTAGAGTAATTAATTAAGAGAGAATGATAAAACTGATTTATGCTTACTTTAGTAATAACAATTCAAGGATAATTTTTGTTTTCAATAAATTGTTCCCTTTGAAGAAGAGCCAATACTTTTACAAATGCCTCAACGGTCACACATACCTTATCCAAGCCCATACATTATGAACCTATGGATTTAGGGCCTTAATTCATCTGAAGACAAAAAATCGACAAAAGAGATAGTTATTTTTGGGGAGAGGAGAGAAAAGAAAAGAAAAGAACCAAGAAAAAGGAAAATGAAGAAATACCCAAATATCGGGCTTGAGAAAATCCCTAACCAAAGAAGGCCTAAGTCGCTCCAAAAACATAAGGCCTTGAATCGCATCCCCAACCAAAAACAGAAAACCTCATATTAGAATCATATTTTCAACCATAAACCAAAAACTCCATATTCAGTTCAAAATCATACTCTAAATCATGAACATAAACCCTTTCTATCCACTCGATTCTCAAACACAAGACCTCCCTACCCACAATACCTCCCGACTCAAAGCTCTTCCAATTTTGAAGGAAAATTTATTTAAGATAAAAATTATTTTTGAAAGTAGGGTAAGCGCACTTCTAGTTCATTCCTAAGGTTCTTGACTTGTACCCCCGAGTTAGATGAAAGCACTTCTTTAAAAATAGACCCTCTCAATTAACTTCTTTTGAAACCATTTGACTAAAAGCCAAATTTCAATGCTGAACCCAAAAAGACCTAACAGATCGATCAGAGCATATCACTTGCAAATTGGACTATATTTTCAGAATAGTAGTCAAGAGCGACGTCTAAACCAAGAGTGCGTAAGGAAGTCTTCTTCGACTAGACTAATTGTGAGTTACCTTTTCTTTACAAAATGAATGTTTAAGGCCTATCCAAGAGGCTCATTGTCCAAGTTATAAACTAGGGTATATATGAGATACCTTATAAGATTATAGCATTTGCCTTTTAAATAGGAATTTATATTTGTTAGCAAACTTTTAAGGAAAAAGAAAATGAAAAGGAGAGAGAGAAAGTAGAGGCTTGTTACAAGTTTTTCCATTTCATCCATAGTGGCCAAATTTTTAATTCATGTTATAAACAGTTTTCACCAAATCCCTCGTTTGTAAATTTCTCAAGTCAAGAGTTTTTCGTTTTTTCAAGTCAGCTATGTTTCTTAGTCAATAGAGTTTAAGCGAGTTCGAAGGGTGCTTACTCTTTATCCATTTTCTTAAGGATATAGCCAGCTTATAGAGCACTGTTCCTATCCATATCTTTTGCGCTTTAGCCAGTTTATGGAGCGCTATCTAGATTCATATTCTCATTTAGGGATCTAGCCAGCTCATAGAATGCAGTCTCAATCTAAAGTTTCTTAAGTTTCCGGCTGGCTCCCAAAACACAGTCCCAGTTTATAATCTCCTAGGAAGCTAACCAGCTCATAGAGCGTAGTCTCAATCCAGAGTTTCTTAGACTCCCAGTCATCCGACTCACAGAACGTTACCCGACTCAAACTTAAGGAAATGATGAAACAAGTTGAAAAACCAAGTAAGAACCCCTTGGATTCATCACGATCAGATTTGGAACATAAGTAAAAGCAACTTAAAAATATGATAAAACCAAGTAAATAAAGTAAAAAGATCAACCAAAGTAAGTATACAAAACCTAAAACTCAAAACTGAGCTTAAAACTCTTAAAACGAGCCTAGAACTCTAAGTTGGGCCTTTATTAAAATTCTGACCAGCACTTTAAAATATTAAGAAAGGTTGTTTTGAAGCCCAAAAGAAGTCCACCTAAGACTCCATAAGCTTAACAAAGTCACTAAATTTAGTTTGAAAAAAAAAAAAAAAGCCCATTTAATAACTTAAGCTCACATAAAAGGCTAAGGAGATGTTGTTAGCACTAAGAGTGTAAACCGAAGTTGAAAATCTGACCTTAAAGAGTATTTTGAGTTTAGAATAAATTCGTAAGCCCAAACCCAAAGAAATTTCCAAGTTATCAAAAAGCCAGTTAACTAAACCAAGCCCAAAGGCACTCCAAAGCATGAGGATCACTAGTGTTTTGACCTATGGGTAGTTTTGCATACCTCATCATGAAAATATAACCTCACCACATTAAAGTACACTAGAAAATGATGAAGATTGACTATAAGATCATAAAAATCGGATTTAAAACGAGAAAGTTATACGTGATTACACTTTAAGTAAAAACCGAGAAAAATGTGAAGCCAAGTCAAAAGTATAACTAAAAGGGTTTTAGTTTGGTTTTCCAAATTCTATTTCAAATCCTTATAGAATTATATTTGCGATATCAAGGGGACCCTACTTTTGGGAGATGACCTATCTTAGATTATTTTGATTGATCCATATGACTGAGTGAGTAAATTCCCGATGACTCTTTACTTAATTTTGCTTATAGAATAGATGCACCTAAACTTATATATATAAATTTGGATGCTTGTGGGATATGGGAAATGCATATGTATGAATTTGTGAATGAATGCTTTGGCTTGTTAATTATATAATAATGGGAATTGTTTGTGATAATTTATACGTGCGATTATATGGAATGAAATTGTCTGATCACCTTGAAAATTGGGTTAATCACTTATACGATTAAGAAATTAAACGGATCATACATTCCCCATAATTGTATTCGGATAAAACCGACTACCGCTTCATGTAAAAGATGGGAAGGGACTTATAAGAGGACGGCCCTCCTGTAGAATTGGGCATTAACTATGTCATCATTTTTATTGAGTCTCTGTCCTAAGCTGATGGGCTTACTAGGCGTTGGGATTTTGAAAATACAATTTGTTGTTTGGAAAGAAAGTATATTATATACAATCTACGTATATATATATACATATATATATGTAATTTTGTTTTTTACTTAAGCACAATAGTGCGAATGAATTAAAATCCAAGGTTTAGAACCCGGATTTTGGTTTGGGTCGATTAATTATCTCTAAACCCCTACTACAAGGGGCGTAATTCTGAGTTATATACAGTTTCTAAGCTACTGCATGCGTTGTTTAGCATACTGATTGTTTATGCATTCATATGATTGTGCATCTAACAAATTTCTACCATACTGTATTGATGAGGGTTTTTATCTCATTAAGTATAAGCTTACACCCCGATAGTTCTTTTCCTTACAGGTTGATCGATAGTTGGGACAGGGATAGGAATTAAGTGTAAAGTGCTACTATTGAATTGGTATGATGAAAAGCTTGTGTTATTAATTCGGAATGCTCTGGAAAACAATTAATATCTCAATTAAGTTTAGTATCTTTAGTAAGTTTATAATTTTCTGGAATTTTCTATCTTATTTCACTATTTTGGTAGGGGATATCGATTCTCTGCTGTTCTGAGGAACTGTAGAAAAATGGATATCCATAATTATGTATATTATATAATGAGTCAATGAACTAAAATTCAAGACCTTAGAGAATAGTTATTTAGAGTCTTGCAATCTTTGACTTGTAAGGCGATTTTTTTTATCATGGGTGCATACGTGATATGGAAATTCTAGACAATACTACTAGGCCTCTCTTAGGGTCACTATAGAATTGGTATCAGAGCTAGGTTGGTTGTCAGAGATAGGAGCAACCTATCAAATGGTGAGATGGGGTAGAACTTGGGTAGAGTTAGGATTTATAAATAAAAGATATAGATTCCTTATAATATATAATATATGTAGTAGCACCTATGTATATTTATGTTTATTACTATATGTTTGTATCTTTAGTCTCCGTTATTTCCCCCTAAGTAGGATACCCTGGGTGAAATTACCTTAAAGATTCTCATGTTGTTTTTAAAACATTGAACCCTAAGACATGAGAAGCAAAGTATTGAAGCCAATGGGAGTAAGCATACCTAAATGTGTAATTAAGGAGCATGTATTAGAGGTTAAGGATATTGGAATATCTTAATTGAGAAAAAAAAGGTTAGACACTCTAAATTACTGGAGTTAACCTTAATGATTGCAGTAGAGGTTTCGAAATGGAATCATAATAATGAGAATGGAGATATGGAAAGTTGTTACGATGATCGGTTGTGAATCTCATTGTTAAATGAATAGATTAGTAGGTATGGATCATGAGTAGTGTCTGTGTATGTACATTTCCTTCAAATTTTGGGGATTGTGTTATGGAAATATTGTTGATTAATGAATATGTTACCAATGGACTTGTTTTGACAGACTTATTGCATGCATATTTTGTTTCGAGAAATTTTAACCCTTCAAGGATTATATTGAGTAAGATCAAAGGATTTTATAAACCATTGACTGATAAAATACGGTTTATAATCATAATGTGACATGAAGGAAACTAGGGTTGAATGTAATGATTAAGTTATGGAGATGATAAAGGATGTATGACTCTTCAGTAAAATAACCAAGTTGAGATAAATACCTATGGTAAAATATGGATAGTGAAAAGAAGAAGTGGATATGATGAATGTAGGGTCATAACAAAAAGGATAAAGTAGTTGGATGTTATTTACAGTTAGGCATGGATCAATATAAGATGTAACGATTTTAGGACTTCCATAGGTTGAGTTATTTGAATCATGTAGGACAAGAAGGGGACTATCATAGAAGAAGGCATTTTGCAAATGGAATTCAAAATTTTGATTGATAAGAAAAGAGGAAGTTTAAGAATTGAAGTTATGAATAAGAAAATAGAATCACATAAGAAGTTTTAAGCAACCCTTAACAACATGCTATGTAAGTATTTACTTGAGATTCTTAATGACTTAAGATGGAAATTTGTTGTTTAAGAAGTTCTACATGTAAGTAATAATATTTTGAAAAGCCCATCTTAATACTCCATGAGGACGTTTAGTGATCTTAAGGATTTGATCATAAATTATTGAGAACAACAATAAACAAGGTGGGGAGAAATAACTACAAGAAGGATAATGGCAATAAGAAGGCATCATACCCAAAAGCTATATGACAAAAGAGAACAACCAATAGTTGTATCATACCCATACATCCTGACACGTGGCACCATCAGATTGGATGCCCTTACTGATGTGGTGCCATGTGTCATGAATGATACGTGGCACGTCGGGGTTGACTGATACGGCTAATGTAGCGCTACATTAGCCCATTTTTTTCCCTCCCCTTCTTTCCTTTTCCCTTCATTTTCCTCTCTTTCCCTTCTCTTTGCCCCTCCTTCCTTTATTTTCCCTAGATTTCTAGTGCTTTTCTCTTCAGACTGCCCACTTCAATATGATTTTTAGACCTTTTCTTGTTGCAATTTTGCCAAATCAATGGTGAAATTGCAAGCTAAACATAGCTTACTATGAATCGAGCCCTTTAATGCGTCCAAGTTTAGTAAAAAACGAATTTAATTTGAACTCAAAAAATTGGAAAAAACTAAGTTTTCGAGCATTTTTCATTAAATCCGATTCTAACTTTCCTTTGTTTTTAGGATCAATTCAGGTATAAAATGGTGTTGAGGGAGCTTACATAACTATACACAATTGCACATAATCAACAAAATCACTTACTATCTCTCTAACACCCATCGAACCCACTTTCTCTCTTCAACTCTCTCTCTCTAGCCACCTTCGAGCCATACCACTACCCTCATTGACTTCCCCACCACATGAGCTTCCAAACGTAACCACCCCTATGCCTCATTGTGCTCCCTAGCAGCACTACTAACAACCATCGCCCAAACCTTAACCGTCGTAGTTACCCCTTCTCGAATCACCACCATCGACTACCTTAGCCTCAAATTAAGTCCACGGTCGAGCTCCTCACCACATGAAACATCAAACCTAACCCTTCACCAAGGTCCAATAAGAACCACCCGAACACCACATCCACCATTGATGACTGCCACTTCACGCCATTGCCCAAATGACTTCCAACTACTATGGTGTTCGACCTACCCCCCCTCCCCCCCCATTCCCCAATAAAAAACACATAAAACACTCTTCACCCACTCGTTTCAATGATCGAAACAAGTTGAACCACGTCGCGATTGCTGTTGTTGTAGAAGCTCGGCCTGAATCTAGTAGAGCCAACCTGAATCCAACCTAGTGCCCCGATCTAACATGCGTATCCTCTTTCTGGTCTAAAACCTTGTTTTCTTCATTTCGGTTTTTTTAATTTTGTTATTATTATTTTTTTTGTTTATTTTTGTTTTTTTGTTTAGTTTATTTATTTATTGTTGATTTTTTTAAATTTTTTTTACTTCCAAATGTAAATGTAAGAGAGAAGAAAAGAAAAAAGGAAAAGAAGAAAAGAAAAGAAAAGAAAAAAAGGGAAAAAAGAAAAAGGTAATTTTGTTTTATTTTATTTTTACATGTTTAATAAAAATAGATAAAATATAATAAATAAATTAAGTGACAAAAATAAATAAATAGGTTAGTGAACAAAAATCGTCTTGATACTAAGAAAAATTATGTTTTTTAAAAATCAATGAAAATAAATGGACCTTTTTCCAAATTAAAACTATTTGAAGGTTTCCAAAAATAAAACATCAATTAAGACGACTTAGGAATTTTCTTAAACAAATCAAAACTAAATAAAACGTAAACTCGATTGTTTTTAAATTAAAACAAAACCAACCTACTAAAGTTTGATAAAAGGAACTAAATATGTTTAATCCTGAATAGCTGGTACGTAGGCACCTACGGGGTGACAATAAAAATGAAAAAGCCTAATTTTCCTTTTTCTTTAGTTTAGATTATTTCACTTGTCCAATTAGAATAGTTAAATTGAGTTCCATCTCATAAAATAAAAAGGTGATTTTTAAAGATTAAAGTTAATTTTAGAAAGTTAATGGTACTCGTAAAGGTTTGAAAGTCCTAACCCCTAGATCCAGATTATCTAGTTTTCAAAAAGCCGTTTTATAACTTGGTTTTTTAATCGATAAACCAGTAGCTAAGTTATAACCAATCTACCAATTGGTTATAATTTAACCCTTTTTCCCGACTCCGATCGGGTGGTGACTCTAAATCTTTTCAAGTTGAAAAAATGGTTTTCTTTAAACCCTAATTGAAGGCTAGTATTAAATGGATATGGGTTTAATACTAGTTGGTTTAAAGAAGACCTAATTTTATAAAAAGAACCAGGAGGGTAAAAAACCAAACTCGATACTTTCTACTTGTCTTATGTTAATTTCTTTGTTACATCTGCATTTTGTTGATATATTTTGTTATTTCATCATGTATAAGTAATAGATAAGACTTGCTAAATCCGCTTAGTATAATTGAGTGCATGGAATAGTAGTTTCTTGATGTTTGTTATTCTTGATTAATTGAACTTAATTAATCTAAGTACAGTATAGTGCATGACATTGTCTTAGGCTAGATTTTAGTAGAATATGTCGAGAGACAATTCTATTGAATAGATCTAATTCATTGGAACAATTTATTCCTAATAATAGACATATTGTTAGGAAAGTTGTTGCATTCTTAGGAAAATTGATAAATTAACATAACATTAATGCGAAATGAATTGGTTGTTAATTCAAAAGAGATTCTAATAGACACAATTAGGATTAGAAGTGAGTAGTTATGAGAAGAATGCTTATATACCTATAATTTCTTGCAGATAACAAGTATTAGGATAAAAAGCATATTGATAATATCATACTAAGCGATGAAGCAAGTCTGTATGTTAATCATTATAGTGTTAATAGTTTCTATAACATTTATGTTGGATAAAAGTTGTTGTGGATTAGTGTAGTTTAGCTAGCAAATTAGATAATTTAATCTTTTCATCACTTGATAAAGTTGGTCGCTAGTTAATAGGAAGAATAATTGGTACTAGTGTTTGAATCATTTTCTTAGTAGAGACGACCTTATACTTATCCATGTTATAAGATGATAGGTACACTTGCCTGTTGAACTAACTTAAAGATAAAATATAGGTCTATAAATTGTAAAACTTAGAAGCTCTATTTAGAGGTGATCTGTAATCTTCATGATTTTACCATTAATTTGGTAAAATTATGAAGAAAATGCAATTGAAATTGGCTATGAATAGGGACAACCAATCTGGAGTTATGCACGAAAAGGTGGGAAATGGGGAGAAAGAGAAGGAAAGGGGTACCATGTCAACTACGTGGCTAAGCCATTGTGTGCAATGTGTTTGGCGTTGATACATGGCCCAATCTATCCTTGATACGTGGTATTGGGTTAGCTAACAAATAAAAAGGCATTAAGTGCCTGTTGTAGGAATTGAACTTAAGACCTCTAGGTCATTTCAAGTGCAAGTCCAAGTGTAATACCGTGAGATTGTTGACTTACGTTTTACCCATCTATGCAATCAAATTGCATATATAGATTAGGTCACTTGGGGTTAGACTTAAATCTAAGTCTAGGCTCAAAATACCTTTTGTTACTCTTATTATTTAAGACCTAAAAATACTAAAGCTACATTAAATTTTCCTATTTTATTTAAATTTCCTACCTTTTTTTAAATTGTTGTTTTTTATTTTTTTTTTAGATTCTCTACTTTTTGTGATTTTTTCTAAATTTTCTATTTTTTGTGATTTTTCTAGATTTTCTATTTTTTCATGATTTTCCAAAATTAAGACCCTTTTTCTTATTAAAAAAAAATATAAAATTATAGGGAGACAAAACTAGAGTGTTTATAACCATTGATTAAAAACAAGACACCACTAAATTTGTTCATATTAATTGTTGCAGCTAATTATGGGATATTTGGCCTATGTTCTACTTAGTATCACCATATAGCACAACTTGTTGTCCTTCGTGAAAAAATGCCATGGTAAGTGTGCTGTAACCAATGGTCATAGGTCTTAAATTGTTTAACCATAGTACTCCCAACACCACATTTGCTCCTTGAATGGGTAAGAAAAAAAAATGTGGCCATAAATTTAATACCCTGTAGTACTATTGATATATTCGTGCATTGACCTGAACATTCTAATCTTTGTCCATTTCCTATCATGATATGGAAAGTAGACGTTGGTTGAATAACGAGGCCCAATATTGCCCGAATCCACTAATATTGAAATATGTTGGGTTGCTACAATCCTAGAAAATCGTAAGGTACTGGGTATCATATCCCCTAATATAGCATGGTAATTGATCATTCCTAATATATCGGGTAGATGTTCTACTTCATTCATTTCATCAACTTGCCCTATAATGAATTCACTATCATCTTGCTCATCTAATGTCAGCAAAAGTAAGAATTTTACTTTATATTTATGTCTTGGATGAAATTTTTTATCACAATTATATCAAAGTCTGTTGTTTCTTTTGTCTTATATTTCTGATGATGAAAGTTTGCGAATTAGTAAGGGGTTTCTTGTTTTAGAAAGAGATGGTGTTATAAGTGACTGTATTGTTGATAAAACTAAATTGGTTGGTTTAGAGAATTGTAATGAAGAGGTTTTAGAAGTAGTTCTTGATGAAGGTTTAGAAAAATATGGTTGATGGTTAAAATGTTTATCTTCATACATCTTTGCAAGCTAAATTGCTTCCATTAATGTTTTTTGTCTATCCACTAACACTTCTTTCCTTATTGTAGATTTCAAGATAGAAATAAAGTAACTCTTAAGAAAAGATTCTTTAAGACCCATTATGTGATTTGCTAAGGCCTTAAATTGTGTCTAATATTGATAAATCTTATTTTAAATATACTTTAAATGGTGATTTTATAGTATTTCCCCTATATTTTTTGTTGTTTTTTCTAAAGAAATCGACACTTAATTAAGTAAAATTTTGATTTCAAGGTTTGGATGCGTTTTCAAATTGAAAATGAAGAAAAGAATTAAGTTTCACTCAATTCGGAGCTTAAATGAAGAAGTGATGAAGTTTTGAAGTGGGATATAATTGTGTCCAACTGGAAGGTTCATTATTAAAGGAAAACAAGGTTGATGGTAAGAAAGTTACACAATCTAAGGATACAATCGTGTCCTTAAGTTGTATCCTTACAATAGGAAAAGTTACAATTTTTTGGTAGTAAGTTACATGACCTAGGGACACAATCGTATCCTTAGGCCGTATCCCACTCAAGATGATTTTATCGCTTAAAGTCAGAAAGTTACACAATCAAGGGACATAATTGTGTCCTAAGCCATGTTTGGTGATAAAAGAGGAAATTTCTTGATATATTATATAAGGATGTGTGAGGGTTTTGGGAATGACTTTTACACATTGAAAGAAGAAGAGACTTGAAGGGAAAAGGAGGGAAAGGCAGAACCATAATCTAACTTCAAGATTGAAGAGATTTTTCCTCAACAAAAGGGGTTCTTCATATTTTATTTCTTGATTTTGCTGTAACTTTCTTCTAATTTCATCATGATAGTTTAAGATTCTTGTATTTAGAATTGTGGAACCTAGGTTTTCATGTGACTATTGGATTTATTGATGATTTTCAATACATTTTTTATCTTTCATGATTCAATTATGTGTTTTTATTGTTAATTGATATTTCTAGGGTATCAATTCACGATATTATGCATGATGATTGAGAAATCACATGGGTAATAAGATAACATAATCGAAAAGAGTTACATTTATATTTAGAGATAAGATGCATGATTCTTTCAAAAAGTTGTTATTTTTATATGGGAATTCGTTGTACATTAATGCAATGCTAAATTATATTACTAGATAAAGAATTTTCGATAAACAATTTAGGGTTAGAGTTAATATGCTTGAGAAAGGTTTTAACTTTGATTGTGAATTCCTTCGGTCAAGAATAATAGAGATGGAATTAGATAAACTTTACGTGGTCACATGTTAATCACTAAGGGAAACAATTCTTAAATACATTATTTATCTTTTTGAAGTTGTTCTTAATTTTATTGCTTAGTCAAGTCTCATAATTAGATTAGCTTGTTAATTTTAATATTTTTAATTCATTTAACTTATCTTAATTTTTTGGTTAGATAATAGAGCTAAGGCTAGTATTAGTGCTCAAAATATCTGAGGGATTGACTTAGACTCATATCCACTATATTAAAATCTGATAGGTATACTTGTCTTATATTAGATATTCAAAAATAGTTATTTGTTGAGTCAATTTAGAAAGCATTCCCTCAATGTCTTCATATACTAATGGACCAAACTTGGTCTATAAGTCCTCTGTAAACTTTCCCATGAGCTAAGTTGCTTATTCTTATACATCCACTAGTCCCATTGTAGAACAACTTCTTCAATTGCAAATGATGCTATTGTGATTCGTTGCTCCCCAACTATATTGTGAAATTAAAAAAATTGTACCACCTTAAAACTAAGACATCTTATCTCGCAAACTAAGGAATTTCAAGTTTAATTCCTTGGAGAATAGAATCTTATGATGTTGTTGTATTCCTGTTACTTGAAGATGATGAATCATTAGTATATGAATGATTTCCATTATGAGATTTACCCTGATTTTGGTTTATTTCCAATTTCTCCAACTGTGCATGAATTAGTTGCAATGTTTCTTGAATTATACCCAAAGAATTCTTGACATTTTCTAATTCTATGCTGAAATTGTTTTGCGAGGAAAGTAATTTTAGAGCCATGAAAATGACGGCGAGAGCACAAAAAATGTTAGGATAAATCCAATTACTTAGCCTAGCCTAATTATAGCAAACACTCTTAAGAACTGTCTCGAATTACCTCCTTATTCTGTCTTTGCATCATGTAAGTACGAAACCTTAATTCTTCTCTCTTTACTCTCTTCTCTCTATCTATTCTCTTAGATGTATGCTAACAAAGTGTATTTATGTGTTTTCTATGCAAGTTGATGAAGGATGAAGATGAAAATGGTCGATTTGAGATGGCTAATCTCCGAGATGTTAAGAGACACTTGATTTTTGGGTTGTAATGTGTTATCTTCTTTTCCATACTATTTATAGTATGTTGGTAATACTTTACCTGTTATAGATTTGTTAATTTCTACACTATTTTCGTTATTTTCTATATTATTTATGTTTAATTTGTTACATGATTCACTTACTGGTTTCAACAATAAAATCCTTTTGCCATGTCAGCCTCTTCAACATCCTCTTCGGTCTAATTATATTAGAGACAAAGGGAATAGTCATTCTTCAATTTTTATAGTATATTTTCATATTTATTCATAATACATCAAAATAAGTATAAAAAATAGCTATTATCTATCTATTCTATTCCTAAAGAAATGCATTCTTATCTTATTACATTCCATAAACCAAGCGTGCCATTAGTGTTTAAGTTATTTTCTATCATGTATCTTAAGGTTTTGCTTCTTCTAACTCTCTATATATGTTTTCTGTATTGGATAGAGTAAACGAGAGAACATAAAATACGGTATACTTGTGATAGAAATTTATTGATAAGATTGTAAAAAATGTTTACTCATGGTAGGTCTTTCTCCATCTACTTTTTTGGGGTTTTCTAAATGAATTTTTTGTAATATGTCTCATATTTGTGCGTTCTATAATTGATAATCGAAAATCCATATCCTATCTTAGTAAATTGGTAATATAATGAGGTTAAGAGTTCAAGGGATTCAAGAATTAGTGATCTATACGCTAAAAAATGACCATTAAGTATGATATCAAAGAAACTTGATGGCTATACCGAAGTTTAGAGTAAGTGCGAATATAAAGATCATATAGCAGTTGGCCTCAAAAAAAGGCTTTAAGTCAATAGTCAAAGTTCATAAAGGATGATAAATGAGTAGAATTTGATAAGAAGCCTCCATGGTGATCCCGTTAAGAAGATATATAGTTCTTTGTAGGAGTTACCGATGAAGAAGACAACTAAGAATTATGGAAATATAAACTTACTACAAAAAAGGTGATCATCACATTATGCTTTCTAATAAACTTCGTTACATGGGTATAAGGAGACTATGATCTATATAAGGACACTTCATTGATAGAAGAGTAGAAAAGCAGTTTGTTGAGTAAAGCTGAATATGAATACGGGATAGGATCCATGAGAAGTTAGCTTGCAAACAATCTAGTTGCTAAATATCGACTATCTAATTGTGAAGACAATTCTAATGGAAATCTAGATATTGGAGTGTAATCTATAATCATTGAGAATAAGAGGGCCATATGAGCACACAATTCCCTTAAAGGTAGATTTAAGGCTAGACACAAGATGATGAAGGTAAAATTATTATTAATTTGACAATTTTTTGTATCTAATGTCTATGGAAAGTGTTTTAAACTCCAAGAGTTCCTTTTATATGTGTTGTTTGGGAGATTAGTGCCAAAACTATAGTCCTTCATAGAGTGACTTTATATGAATGAGCAATAGCTAAAGGATGAGGATTGCTAGTGTAGGTAGGGTTTAAGTTAGATCATACAATTAGTGGATATGCATATCAAATGTGATGGACTGCTGACCTTTGGCTTACTTACCTGCACATGCCTAAGAGGCCTCTAGTCTCTCGTTAGAAGAATTCTCTCTCGTCAACCTGTCATGGACGAGAAACAATACACAGAAGAACGGTGGGCAAACTCCTTAAGAACTCCAATCGGGTACACCCTTCTCTATTTCACCTCTTATGTCGATGCTGACTACTCACTTGCTGAGACCAAGCTACCAAGTGCTAAGGCCGAGAGCTCTGAACATTGAGTCTTGCTTCGATCACCTAAACCCTTATGTGTTGAGGCTGAGAACTTTGCATGTCAAATACTTCTTTTTCGGCCCACTACTGCTACATAACGACATTCCTTAATCGTCTCGTCAACTTTTGATGTTGCCCATCTACAGCCGTCATATCATGACCTTAGCTTAGTTGTTGTAACCAAAGATTCCTTAGTAAGGACCCATTGATGAGCTACTACTTGTCCGTTTTTTTGACATTCTACTACTTTTTCCCCTTTTCGTCATTTGTCCTATTTACCCCTTCCTTACGTACTAGGAATCTCTTTTTCCTTTCCTCTTTTTTGTAATTTTTCTTATTCGTAATATTACCTTAGGGACTTATTATGGATAGTCCCTTTTCCTTATAGTCGGAATAGATAATTCCTTTCAAATATTGAATATACTTGTTCTTGCGAGATATTCCTTTCCAAGCACATTTTCTTATACTCTTATCTAATCTTGCCAAGTAGCTTGAGATTAGTGGCGGGTGAACATTAACATTAACTTGTGCGCATAGTTGTGAAAATTGCAATTTTATCCATACGATTCTACGAGTTTATGATTTTAGATGGCTCTTTCGAGTTAACTCGGGTGTAGAATCTTTTTTTGAATTGAAATTTACGTTTTTAACTGGTTTTACATATAAACTTAGTAGAAATTTACGTTTTTAATCGAGTTTACTAATTATATACATCTGAGTTGATTGGACTAAAAAATTAAAGAAAAAAAAAATACAACTTACCTTTTACAAACTATCAACTATTAAGACATTACAACATTTGTCCTATTCTATTCTAATTTTTTACTGCTTTTTTTCTCTCTTAATATCTTTTTTGATGTTCATAACATTTATCCAAGTTTCAATTTTAATAACAAAGTTTACAAAGAAAACTATATACTTTATTTTATATCATCAATAACTTAAAATGAGTTAAAATGTTTGGTTATCTTTAATTTATAGTTTTTTTTAAAAGGAAAAATTTTAGTTTTGGCTTTATTTATCCTTCTTACGTACATGTTAGATTATATATTAAGAATTTTTATGAAAAAAAAAAACTTAATTTCTTCATTGTTTTATTTTTATCATGTATTTTAAGTTTTGAATAACTACTGTAAGTATATCCATAATTTTTTAAAGCTATTTTACCTAAGTTGTAGAAACTTATGTTTCTACGTTTCGATTTTACAGACCCTCTAATGATTCTAAGTAGAATCATGAGTTTGACAACCTTGCTTATGCGTCACATTAAGTGAAGTGTCAAGTCATGTTGTGTTCGTTGGTGAGTCACATCCTTTGAGCAGCTTCACATAAGCTATTATATTCAGTTTTTCGATAAGTCCATTCTATTTTTCTTTGTTATCTTGAAGGACCCATTAGGTTGCTATCGCCGATGGTAAGTCCTAGTGATTATTGAGCTCCTAAGTACATTATATAATCTTGGTATCAGAGCTTGAGGTTGGATTGGAAGCTGTACTGAATTAGTTCTTGCTGTTGACCCCTATGATGATTATTAAAAAAACTTGCATTAAAGAAGACTAAGTTAGTAAAATAATTAAATTAACTAAAAGAAACTAAAATTAAATAGTTAAATAAAGAAAATAATTTTTATTACCTAAACAGGTCGAGTTGTGCATGATTGGTATGTTCGTGTTGATCCTTTAGACTACATTTGCATGCTCAAATTGGAGTTGATTGTGCGTGTATACGACTTATGGCATGTATCATGCTCGTGCATGACGGTGTATGCAATAGTAGACGTCCGGCTGTGATTTGATCTTATGTGAGTAGAGTGTTGTGAGATGTGTCAATGAGTGGCGTGGTCTGTGTGCTGGGTATAGTGTGCGTGATTTCGTGTGTATGTGTTTTAGTCAGTGTTAGTAAATGTGTGTGCTCTTGGGTGGGTTTTCGTGTGTGTTAGTGCTGTGCTGGGGTGTTGTGTGTATGGTCATTTGTAATTTGGTGGCTTGTGCAGTGTTGTGTGGTGCTCGGTTTGGTGTTATGGGAATGTGCTGTGAGTGAGTGATAATTGTGTGTGGCTTGTGGTGTGATCAGCGTGGGTGTCAGGTGCTGTGGAGTGCTGCAGTAGATGGTGTGTGCTGTATGATCAAGGGGGACGTGTTGTGTTGGTGTGTTCAGGTTGTGGGATGTGCAATTGTGTTGATGGCCCATATAGCTATGCTGGCAATGGAGTGAGGCGTGTTAGGGCTTGTACGACAATGTTCAGTGAGTGTTGTGGTGAGGGTTAGCTTCATGAGGTTGTACGACAATGTTTGGCATGGATGGTGTTTTTATGATTGTGGGTTGTGTAATTGTAAAAACGTGTAAAACGTCATTGTCGACTTACTATTTATAAACCCACAATTGAATCTTTCGTATCTCATATACGAAAAATACGATAACGATACTTTGGAGATTCGACCTAGCTTTTAGAAACCTTATTTTAATTTGAGCTTTCTATTTTCCAAGCCCGATTCAATCCAATTCAATTTAGCTTAATAATTCACTTAATAAATCTTAAGTCTATTTTAGCCTAATATAAATTATATAAAAATTCCATTTTATATTGGACTGGACTAAGATATTTTAATGAAGCTTGATCCTTCAATGACTTAAAATTTATTAAATTGAGTACTCACCATTATTAGATTTGATCTTAAAACGACTAAACTTGATTCGACTTGATATGACTTGACATTTTATTTTTATTATTTTTTTCAATTTTTGTTTTTTTTTTTAAATTATTTTTTTTCTAGCTTAATAAAAATACTAAAGTACAGCTATCCCTCTTTATAGTGAAGCTCGATTAAAACTTTACTACAAAGATAAAAGAGATACCCATTTTTACTAAACCTTTCTTTGAACTGATCAACTAAGTTGTGTTTTATCTTAATGAAGGATATCATCTTGAGAGTCAATGTAAAAGACAATAGCTCATCTTGAAAGAATGGGGCAAAGGAATGCTTATATCGAAAGAACAGGGTAAAAGATAAGGGGCCTATCTTGAAAGGATATGGCAAAGGTTAGAGGGCTTATCTTAAAAGGATATGGCTAAAGATTTGGGGTGCCTATCTTAGAAGGATATGGTAAAAATGTTAAGGGGGGCTTATCATGGAAGGATAGGGAAAAAACCATTGGGGATCAAATTAACTTGTTATGGTTTAGCAGATAATCCGAAGGGGATAGATCTCTTTAAGATTTCAAAAAAACTTGTTTTGGTTTGGTGGATGATTCGAAGAGGATAGATTTCTTCGAGATTTCAAAAAACTTATTTTGGTTTGGTGGATGACTTGAAGATGATAGATCTTTTCGAAATTTCTTATTTTGATTTGGTGGATAATCTGAAGAGGATGGATCTCTTCATGATTTCAACAAAACTTGTTTTGGTTTGGTGGATGATCCGAAGAGGATAGATCTCTTTTGTGATGAGTTGCTTGAAAGGATAGCTCTTTCGAAGATAAGATGACAAAATGAAGCAGCACTTTCATGAGTAGGCGATCTTTTAAATGACTGGATGGCACTCCTTTGAGCAAGTGATCCAAAAAGGAAGAAATAGGATATCGCTCCTTTTGAGTAAGTGATCAAAAAAGGAATAGATATGACAACTCTCCTATGAGCAAGCAATCTTAGCAAAGGACTAAATAAGACAACACTACTTTGAGTAAGTGATCCTAAATAGGACTAGATGGTGCTCCTATGAGTAGTCGATCTAATTAAGGAATAGGATGGTACTCCTTTGAGCAAGCAATCCTAGCAAAAGATAGGATGGCGCTCTACTGAGCAAGCGACTTAACTAAGGATAAGATAGTGCTCTTTTGAGTAAGTGATCCTAAAAGGACTGGATGGAGCTCCTATTAGTAGGCGATCCAACTATGGAATAGGATAGTACTCTTTTAAGTAAGTGATCCCAAAAAGGACTGGATGGCGCTCCTATGAGCAGGCGATCTAACTATAGAATAGGACTGTGCTCTTTTGAGTAGGCAATCTTGGAAAGGATTGGGTGGTGCTCCTATGAGCAAGCGATATAAGATTACTATATGAAATGGATAGTGCACTAAAGGGTAAGCAATCCATGAATTTTAAGGACTTTGATGAGTTTTGATAAAATGATTTGAGACTTGAGTTTGAGGGATTCTGATGATTCTTTGAAAATATTAACTTTTTCATTTTTAAGAAATCTCTGTTGACAATTTTTTAAAAAGGTTCTATTTCTCTTTGAAAAGTTTTTTTTTTTTTTTTTGCTTTCTTCTTCTTTCTTCAAGAAATTAAAAAAAAAAAAGAAGAAAAAACTCTTTAATGGAAAATTGTGTTGCTAACAAGTAAGAAAGTTTCTAAGTCTCTAAGACTCTAAAGATCACAAATAAGGGATTGACTTGCCACTCGTTGATCACTTATTCCTTTAGTATTGTTTTCTGGAGTATAATTCATGATCTTTGAACTTATCGGAAGTATTAATTTCAAGCTTAGGATAAGTAATCATTCATGTTTTTGAGAAAGCACCCAATTGTTCTTCAATTTTCCATTAAGGGGATATATACCATTACTTATAATGTTTAGTTTAAGTGGATTTTCTCACACTCTCATAGGTCTGTTTTTACTCTCAACATTAAATAAAAAAATTGTAGCTTATTTTGTAAGTGGTACACTTTGGTTAATTAATCGCGTCTTTTCTAGGTTTACAATGTAAGGTTTTTGGTCAATGGTTTAAGCAAATGGATGTTAATGTGCTTTGGCTAATTTTGAAAAAAAAAATTATATATAATCCATTTGGTTTACAAGCCAAGAACCTAAGAGAAACTAAACTTGGGCTTGCTATAGTTTCATAAGTAATTATTGTTTGAGATAAGTCCATTTCTTTGGTCAAAAGAGTGATAAATTGGGCAGGATCATAAAATAAGGGCTTTGCTTTTGAGCTTGGGAATTCATACTGTTCAAATTTTAGATACCATCACAAGTTCAAACTTTAGGCTTATTGATAATTTGACTCTTTTTTGAAGGTGATCACCTTGCTAATATTTTCAATTTTTCGCTTTTTTTTTCTTCTTTATTTTTTCCTTTTTCCTTGCTTTCTTTTTCCTTTTTTTCCCTTTCTCTCTCTCTCTCTCTCTCTCTTTTGTTAAGACAATCACCTTTCTTTGTTCATTTTTTTCTTAATGGGATTCAAAGCCTTAAAATCATGGGTTTAAAAAGTATAAGCTTAGAAGAAGTGTATATGGCATGGAGTGTTTAGGAAAATTCCATGGGCTTAAGGTGTTTAAATGAGTGTATAAGCTTGAGTGAGGTATATATGATTTGAAACTCTTCTTCATCCTAAAGAAATTGAATTATCTATGATAATATTTGCTCATGAATTGGCATGACTAAGGCAAGCATAAGTTAGTTTACCCATTTCCTCTAGATTGATGACCCTAACCTCTCAATTGCCCCAATGTGGGGTGATTCTAGATAGGGTTAATTTCAAGATAAATCCTTAAAAAGCTTAAATAGATTTTCAAGGGATAATTATGTTTAAGGATGATGAAATGAATGCTTAATATCATTTTAACCCCTGCACTAAGTTTAAGATAGGCCTCCTTTAAGGAATGAACTCAAGTACTCACATTGTGACGTTAAACTCTCATGTGTGTTTAGGGTTAGTGTTTAGGACATCGGTTACCTCTTTTCATTTTAAACCTTTCAAGTAATGTGTTAATCCCCTTAAGTAGAAAATTTTAAGTTCTAAGTTCACATTTTATCCATTTTCACTCGTTCCAAATGCCCCTATTTAAATTGAGTTAGCTTCGTAGCATACAAAGACAAGAATACATATAAAATCTACTTTATTCAATAGCTCGTATTCGTTATAAGCTCCAAAGTGAAAGATTATTCTGAAAAAAATGCAGGAACTAAAATTCTTTTCCACTTCTTGCCCCTCTTTCTGTCACTTCTTTGAACTTAGCCAATTTAGTTGAATTGATCTTTTGGTATGCCTAATTGCTTTAAATGGTGAGCCACCTAGTTAGATGGTAGTAATAAACCCTTAATACCTAATGTTAGAGGTTATCTATTTAATGCCCCTAAGTTAGGGATACTACTGCCTATAGACCCATCGATCTCTAGAAAATTTGGTTGGATAACCTTAGCATCAATCAAATCTTGCACCTTATGCTTTAGTTTCCAACAGTCTTCTATAATATGCCCCACCTAGCCTACATGATATTCACACCATTTGTTGGGGTTATGATCCTTTGGCTTATATTTCTTTGTTGGGTTTTCACATGGCAGTAGTTCTATATCTCTCAATTGCTTGAACACTTAGGCCATTTGGAATCTTAAACTTTGAAAGTTGCCTCCTCTTGTTATGGACGTGCTTGTCTTGATTTTGGACTTTTCCAATTGACACATTCGTTCCTGAGTTCTCTTTCACTGAATTATCCTCATGCTTGGGCTGTGATGCCTTATCTGTATTAGGATGTAAGTGTTTGAGCTGCTTGAGCATATAACCTATTTCCATTTTTGTACCCGTGAGCCTTTCTTCTAATATCAGCAACTTTTTATCTATGGCAGCAATGCTTTTTTTTTTTTTTTCAGGTCATGGTAGTAACATGCCTCCTGAGCTTGATTATTCAAATCTGTTTTTGGCATTTTTTCCAAACCTTATATCATAATGAGCCTTTCTTCTAATATCAGCAACTTTTTATTTATGGCAGCAATGCTTTTTTTTTTTTTTTTTTCAGGTCATGGTAGTAACATGCCTCCTGAGCTTGATTATTCAAATATGTTTCTGGCATTTTTTCCAAACCTTATATCATATTGATAGTGGGCTCATGAACCTGCAACTCTTTAGTTTCATCTATCTCAAATAATGTGTCACTAGGCCTCTGGGATTGAGTATAAGCCATAGTCTCAACATACCTTGCATGCTTACTCAAAACCCCCTCGGATGTGGCTATTCTCTGTTTAAGGGCTTCAGACATCTTGGTTTTGATAATGAGCAATTATGAGCTTTAAGTTAGGCCAAATTACTTAAAAAGCAATCGTTCAAAGCTTGCAAGAATCCCTTCTTGTTAGCAACACTATATTCCGTTTTTTTAATAAAAAATTGAGTTTTCAAATTTTGAAAACCATTATTTCTTTTTTTTTTTTTTGAAAACTTTTATTGAAAAAATAATTAATGTGGATTTTATGTTACAAACAACCTAATGTTGACATTAACAAATTTAAACAAAGAAAACATTGGGACTGATGACCAAAGACATAGGATGACGATAATATTACAAGGATGATATAGAGAAGTGAAAACTATTTTATAATGAGAAGTTTATTGAAAGATGATACAAGGGTGACGACTCATGGAGAAAATTCTATTGGGATTGTGACAACTTAGACATTTACAAGATTAATGACTTTGGGAAATAATCTACAATGAGAATCTAATGATTAAATCTTTTTTATTTTTTGTATTTTGTTAATTCCTAGCAGTATGGTACATATAGGGCATTATAATAGAAATTGACTAAATAAATAATTATCATAAAACTAGTTTTTGATCATAAAATACCATTTTGAAATTTCTTTCTTTTTAAAAAAAAAAATGTTTGAAAGCATTGAAAAAATGAAAGTTCCACAATAATCTTTACTATAACTAATTTCCATAATTACATACCCAAAAAATTTATAAGTTGATATTGAATTTTTTTTATTTCCTTTTTCTTAAGATTGGCACATTATGGTATAGGGGGAACACTAATGATTTTGTGCCCATTACTCATAAAATAAAATAAAATCTATAAGATTCACATATATTATAAAAGATAGAATATATAGAAAAATATGCATATTAAAAATATAAAATAAATGTGATGCAATATGCTACATGCGCATGCAATGTAATGGGGTTGGTGATTAATAAACTATAGGAATAGAATTATCATAACTCGTAGTTAAAGAGTACCTTTATATATAAGTAGATCCAAAATAAGGGTAGCAATTTTTAAATATCTCCTTAAATTTTACTGAATCGATCTCGAATTAATCAGAATTCTCTTATAATTTAAAAAAAATAACTACCCCCCTTTTTTTTAAAAGAATGACGCACGGGGGTGGGGTTTACGAGTCTCAAGCTTTGTAACTTTAAGGATTTTTAGAGAAAACCTAGTGGGCTACATCAAAGCTTGATGAGCTTGCCTATCACCGCTAAGCAGGGGTAAAGACCCTAGCGACTTGAGGATTACATAATGGCGGTCTGTCCTAGGTTTCTAAGGTAACCCAAGTCTGACCACATTTAAACATGCAAATGGTTATTAATAAATAAAACACCCCTCAAATCCCTAATACAGGCCCATTAGGCTAGGTTTTTTTTTTTTTTTTTTTTTTTAGGCCTGCATCACACTAAAAACCAATTAGTATAACTAGAATACAACAAAAGAACAATGATACAAAAAGACCATCAATTAATTTCTAATTTTTACATGGTTAGCCCGTCAGGCGTCCCTAGTGGAATCGCTGATTCTGTCGAGCCCTATTTCATTTTTCCTAAATTTGATTTATACTAAGCCAGCCTATTTAATGTAAATTACTCGACATAAAATTAAGGAACTATTTTTCTTTAAAAAATGTTTTCAAAAAAATATTTAAAAAGATTAGAGTCGCTAAGTAATTAAACTGGTAAAAAGTGAAATTAGGGGCCACTAACTTGTGTATTTTCTAAGAAAATAATTTTTAAAAAAATAACCAGAAAAACAAGTTCGAGGGTTAATCTATTAAGACTAAGTTATCATATAAAAATTTAAAAAAATCAATTAATGGGCTTTATTTTTATATTTTTCTAAAAAATGCTAAGATATGTAAAGATATACAAAATATAAATAAAATAAAATTTTTATTACGAATTTTAAGAAAAATAAAAACAAAATATTTTTTAGATGGTTACCTCAAAAATATCTACATACTCGCTAATCGGGATCAAACCAACGTAGTTCTTTTTTGTAAAATATTTAGTGGGTGAATTCTTTTTATTTTTGAAAATCAAGTCAAATTTACGTTTATTTAATCATTTATTATTTTTTAAAAAAGAAAACCTGAAAAAGATTTAATTTTATGAATCTTAAGAAAACTTTAACTAACTAATCTTTTTTTTTTAATTCTAGTTAATATTTTTTATTAAGAAAATTACTACATGTCATAAAACATCTTTCCTAAATCCTATATGTTATAAATCACTATGTGTCAAAAAATATCTTTCTTACATCCTATATGCAAAATATATTAAGATACGTATCTTTTCTAAATCCTATATGCAAGATACACTAAGATATGAATACGATTTAGATACGTATCTTTTCTAAATCCTATATACAAGATATACTAAGAAACAGTCTAGATATATATCTTCTCTAAAATCTTATATGTAAGATGCATTAAGATATGCATCTAGATACGTATCTTTTCTAAAAAATGAAATTTATAGCTAAAAATGTAATCTAACTAAATTTATTAAAAAATGAAAATTATCTAAAAATATAGCAAACAATATGACGATTATTAAAAAAACTTGCACTAAAGAAGACTAAGTTAATAAAATAATTAAATTAACTAAAATAAACTAAAATTAAATAATTAAATAAATAAAATAATTTTTATTACCTAAATGGGTCGAGTCGTACGTGATTGGTATGTTCATGTTGATCCTCTGGACTACGTTTGCTTGCTCGGATTGGAGTTGATCATGTGCGTGTATGATGGATTGTATATGTCATACAACGTGTGTCGTGCTTGTGCCCGATGATGTGTGCAACAGTGGACGTGCTATTGTGACTTGATCTTGTATGAGTGGAGTGTTGTGAGATGTGTTAGTGAGTGGCGTGGTTTGTATGCTGTATATAGTGTGCATGATTTTATGTGTATGAGTTTCGATCAGTGTCAGTGAATGTGTGTGTGTTCTTGTGTAGGTCTTTGTGTGTGTCTTTGGTTGTGTTAGTGTTGTATTGGCATGTTGTGTGTGCTGGCATCTATAATCAGGGGGCATGTGTAGTGTTGTTTAGTATTCGGTTTGGTGCTATGGGAATGTGCTGTAAGTGAGTGACAGCTATGTGTGGCTTGCAGCGTGATCAGCTTAAGTATCAAGTGATGTAGAGTGCTGTAGTGGATGGCATGTGCTGTGTGATTGGGGGAACATGTTGTTCCAGTATGTTTAGGTTGAGGGACGTACAGCTGTGCTAGCAGTGGAGTGAGGTGTGTTAGAGCTTGTACGATAATGCTCTATGAGTGTTGTGAGTAAGGGTTAGCTTCATGAGGCCATGCGACTGTGTAGTGCGATTGTGAGTGGACTTCAGTGTGTATGTGATCAAGCATTTGGGGATTGGATTGTGTTTAGCATTGATGGTATTTTTGTGATTGTGGGTTGTATAATTGTAACTATAGGTTGTGTAATTGTAATATAATTGTAACAGTGGGTTGTGTAATTGTAAAAACGTATCAAACATCACTGCTAACTTACTATTTATAAACCCACAATTGAATCTTTCGTATTTTAGATACGAAAGATTCAATAACTATTCTTTGGAGATTTAACCTAGCTTCTAGAAACTCTATTTTCATTTAGGCTTTCTATTTTCTAGGCTTGATTCAGTCTAATTCGATTTAGCTCAATAATCGATTTAGCTCAATAATCTATTTAATAAGTCCTAAGTCTATTCTAACCCAATATAAATTATATAAAAAATATTTTTTATATTGGATTAGACTAAAATATTCTAATGAAGCTTGATCCTTTAATGACTTAAAATTTATTAAATTAAGCACTTACCATTATCTAATTCGATCCCAAACAACTTGACTTGATATGACTTAACTCGATATGACTTGACACTTTACTTTTATTATTTTTTTCAATTTCTTTATTTTATTTTATCTTTTTATTATTTTCATTTTTTTCCCTGGCTTAATAAAAATACTAAAATAAAATGGCAAAAAATGAGGTGTATACACTTGCTAGTGTGTTGCTCTATTATACTTTAGTTTTCCTTAGAAGAGCAGAGCAAGTTCACAATTCATTGTTTGTTCTATATTTTCTCTGTGTATGAAAAACCTCTAGAGTGAGGATTGTTCTCTAAAGTTTTGTAGTGAGAATGTTGAATCTCAGTGTTTAAGGAGAGATTGATGATGTTAAGAGTGATACTCATGGGCATGGTTGTATTATCCAACAAACACCACAAACTACCGATAAGCGTATATAAGACCTTGCCATTATTGTGACCAATTTAGCTGTTTCAGTACAAAGAGTCATAAAGATTAGGCTGCAAGAAAGAGTTATTGTTGAACAGGGTCGAGAAGAGAGAGATAGGTCGAGAAGACAGATGAATGAGCAATTAGCCCTAGGGCTAATTCATATGAACCAAGCCTTACCTCGATGTACTGATAGAGATGCGAGAAGGAGACCTTGGTTGGATGAAGTTGAGGAGTATGATGAGAAGGAGCAATACGATGGTCTCGAGGAGCATAGCTTGAGGGCTCTAAGAGGAGTCGAGCATCTCAAAGTATAGATTCCAAGCTTTAATGGGTCTAGTAGTGCTGATGACTACTTAGACTGGAAGGAAAATATAAAAAAGATATTTGACTTCTATGATTATTAGGATACTATTCATATTAGAGTAACAACACTAGAGTTTTCTGGATATACAGCAATATGGTGGAAAAAGTTATAGAATGTGCGCCAAAGAGCATGACGTGAGATTCGAACATGGAATGAAATAAAGAGAGTTCTGATGAATAGGTTTATTCTAGAATACTATAATTAGGACATATTTCAACGACTCCAAGACTTGAGGCAAGGCAGCCGATTAATAGACGAGTATGTCCAAGAATTCCATTTGTTGATGATTTGATGTGATGTCAATGAACTTGAAACCTGAACTATAGCTAGATTCATTTCTAGGCTTAGGACTGAAATTGGTCATATTGTGGAGTTACAGATACTTGGGACTTTAGATGAGGCCATCGACTGGCATAGAGAGGTGAAAGGCAGAGGCAGAGCCAGATTAGTCGACTCGGACTGCTGAGTAGAAGTGGCATATCGAGCTGATCAGGAAACAACTGAGCATTAAATAGTTTTGAGGTGGACTACCAAAGACATGTTGAACTAACCAAAAGATGGCCGGGGCAAAGGTAAGGGCAATGTTGAGGTGCCTGAGGTCCGAAGAGACTTAGGCTAGAGCTCAGGGAAGAAGACCCAAGAAATTAAATGTTTCAAATGTCTCGGTTATGGACATGTGGCTAGTCAATATTTGAATCGACGTGTCGTGATGATCAATGGAGACAAGCCCCAATTCGAAGTGAAGAATGCTAGTGAAGGAGAAGAAGAAGTAGGATTTGATTAGACGCTATAAGAGTTTCAAGAAGACCCCAATGCTGTAACACCACCTGAAGTAGGAGTAGAGTACTATTTTGTTGTTCGATGATCTTTCAGTATTTTTGTGGCCGACGAGAATGAGCAAAGGGAGAACCTCTTCCATATGAACTATCAAGTGAATGGAAAATTGTGTGCCTTAATTATTGATGAGGGAAGCTGTACCAATGTCATAATGTAAGGAGCAGTTAAGGCTATGAAGTTATTGACCTACCTACACCCAAAACCATACAAGATTCATTGGTTAAATGAAAAGGGAGGTTTACCGATTGCTGGGTAGGTTAGAGTACCCATTACTGTTGGTAATAGTTACAAGGAAGGGTTGTTATGTGACATCCTTCCTATGTGCGCTTCGCATATCTTACTCGGTCGACCTTAGTTATTTGACTTGAGGGTATTGCTTAATGGGTATAAGAACACCTATATCTTCAAAAAGGACTAGAAGAAGGTTATATTAACCCTTATGAGCCCTAAGGAAGTACAGGAGTCATAAGAGAAGATTGCTCGATCATTGCAATGGAAGTCTTTAGTGATTTCTGGTGCCCAATTTTCCCAAGAAGTGAAGGTAGAAGAATGTGTGCTCCTATTAGTTAAGAAACTCTTAGAGTTGAGAGAAGCTGGAAGCTTACCTATCGAGGTATAGATACTACTATAAAAGTATGCCGACCTATTTCTTGTTGAGATGTCGAGAGGATTATTGCGCTTGAGAGGCAGTGAACATTGCATTGACCTTTAGCCTGGAGCCGTTATACTGAATTGACCAGCTTATTGGCTCAATCCCGAGTAGGCAGTTGAGTTAAAGAAATAAGTAGACGAGTTGGTGGATCGCAGATATGTTTGAGAAAGCATGAGCCCTTGTGTTTCTGGAGAATGTGCATTGACAACCAAGCCATCAATAAAATTACTATTAAATACTGATATTCGATTGTGTGACTTGATGGTATGCTTGAAGAGTTACATTGTGCTTATATCTTTTCAAAGATAGATCTAAAAAGTAGCTATCATCATATACGAATGACGCCAGGAGATGAATGGAAGACAACCTTCAAGACAAGGGATGGTTTGTTTGAGTAGATGGTGATGCCATTTGATTTGACAAATGTACCGAATACTTTCATGCGACTCATGAATCATATGCTGAGAGTACCGATTGGAAAATGTGTTATGGTGTATTTTGATGACATTCTGGTCTACAGTGCTGACTTCATCTCTCATGTTGGACATTTAAGGTCAATATTTGATATCCTTTAAGCCAAGAGATTATTCAGCAACTTAAAGAAATGTGTATTCTGCTAGAGTGAGGTTATATTCCTTGCGTATGTTGTTTTGGAAGGAAGAGTCTAAATTGATGATGAGAAAGTCAGAGCTATTCTTGAGTGGCTAATGTCGACGAATGTTGCGGAAGTCAAAAGTTTTCATGGTCTAGCTTCATTCTATCGAAGATTCATTCGGAACTTCAGTTCCATAACTGCTTTAGTGATCGATCTAACTGGTAAGAACTTTGAGTTCAAGTGGTTCAAGAAAGCTCAGAAAAGCTTTGAAGATATAAAGACCAGGTTGACATCAACCCCAGTATTCGCCTTACCCGATTTTGGGAAAGTTTTTGAAATAGAATGTGATAAGTCTGGAGTTGGCATTAGTGCTGTCCTTATGCAGGATCACGGACCAATTGCCTATTTCAACGAGAAACTCAGAGGAGTTGCTCTTAATTACTTGGCATATGACAAGTAGTTCTATGCCTTTATTAGAACACTACAAAACTGGCAACAATACTTGTTGCCGAGAGAATTTATCATACATGCTAATTATGAATCTCTCAAACATCTACGAAGGCAACAGAAACTTTCTTGTGCCAAATGGGTTGAATTCTTGGAAACTTTTTGCGACGACGTTCGATATAAGAAAGGAAGCACCAATAATGTAGTTGATGCTCTCTCTTGTTCACATGTCCTCATTACGGTATTACAAGCCAAGATACTTTGATTTGGTACCCTACCTACTCAATATGAGTTTGATTCGTATTGTGGGCCCTTAGTAACAAAGTGTAATGTTGGAGGAGTTGTGGATGGATTCTACCTAAGCTAAGGGTTTTTAATGAAAGGGTAAACAAGTCTGTATACCGAGTGGTTCAGCTAGAGAACTTCTTATTAGAGAAGCTCATGTTGGAGGTTTAGCTGGCCACTTCAGAGAAAAGAGAACAACTGAAATGTTGAGAAAACATTTCTATTAGCTTGGGGTCATAAAGGATGTGTGCTGAATTCTTGAGAGGTACGAGGTGTGTAAATATGTAAAGGGGAGAAAAGAGCCATATGGAGAGTATGCACCTTTGCCATACCTGAGCAGCTACAGATTGACATAAGCAAGGATTTCATGCTTGACCTATCTCGAACTCTGAGAAGGCATGACTTTATTATGGTAGTGGTTGATTGGTTCAGTAAGATGAGCCACTTTATTCCCTGCTACCAAACTAATGATGCTTCACTTTTTGCTAACCTCTTTTTGCAAGAGATCATACGACTACATGGAGTACTAAGAAGTATTGTATCCGATTGTGACTTGAAGTTTACGAGCTTCTTCTTGAGAACTATATGGAAGAAGCTTGGCATTAAGCTCATATTCAGTACTTCCTTTGACCCGTAGACAGATGGTTAGATTGAACTTGTGAACAGGATAGTCGACAACCTCCTGCAAGCTGCTGTTGAGAAGAATCTACATGATTGGGATCTATGCCTACATGTCATTGAGTTTGCTTACAATTGCTCAACTTACAGCTGGACAAGAAGGTTACCATTTGAGGTCATCTATGGACTTAGCTTGAACTTACCTTTAGATATGGTTATTAGCCCGACTACCGAAGGGGAAAGTCAATTTGGCCTACAATGTCCCAAAGAGCTCCAAAAGTTGCATTAAAAGGTTGTTGAGCAATTGGCCCAGATTGTGGCCCTACCGAAAGAACAAGGAAGTCGAGGAAGGAGGAGAGTCATTTACAATCCTAGAGACCTTGTTTGGATTTACCTCAATAAGGAGCGTTTCCATGGGAAAAGGATGAACAAGCTATGCCTTAGGTCAAATGGACCTTATAAGATCTTTAGGCATATCAACAACAATGCATATGAGCTTGAGTTGCCCAATAGATATGATGTATTTGTTACTTTCAACGTCATCGACTTGATGCCCTATGTACCTAACGAAGAAGAAAACTAAGATTTGAGGGCAAATCTTCAACAATCCTGGGGAATTGATGCTGCCGACCTTTGGCCTACTTATTTAAGCATGCCTAAGAGGACTCCTGTCTCTCATCAAAAGAATTCTTTCTCATTAACTTACCGATGATGAAAAATAGTACACAGAATAATGGTGGGTGAACTCCTTAAGAACTCCGCTTGGGTATACCCTTCTCTATTGCACCTCTTATGTTGATGTCGACCACTTACTTGTTGAGATTGAGCTATTGAGTGTCGAGGCAGAGAGCTCTGCACATCGAGTCTTGTTCTGATCACCCAGACCCTCATGTGCCAAGGCTGAGAACTCTACATGCTAGATACTTCTTTTTTGGTCCACTACTACTACATAATGACATTCCTTAATTGTTTCGACAACTTCTGATGCTGCCCATCTACAATTGCCACATCATGACCCCAGCTCAGTTGTTGCATCCAAAGATTCCTTAGCACAGACCCACTGATGAGCTGCTACCTGTTTGTTTTCGAACATTATACTACTTTTTTCCCTTTTTTTCATTTGTCCTATTTACCCCTTCCTTACATATTAGGAATATCTTTTTCCTTTATTCTTTTTTGTATTTTTTTCTTATTTGTAATGTTGCCCTAGGGACTTACTATAAATAATCCCTTTTCCTTGTAGTCGGAATAGATAATTCCTTTCAGATATTGAATATACTTGCTCTTGTAAGATATTCCTCTCCAAGCATATTTTCTTATACTCTCTAATCTTGCCGATTAACTTGAGATTAGTAGTGAGTGGACCTTGACATTAACTTGTACATCACATTAAGTGAAGTGTCAAGTTATGTTGTGTTCATTGGTAAGTTACATTCTTTGAGCAGCTTTATGTAAGCTATTGCATTCAATTTGCTGACCAATCCATTCCATTTTTTCTTCGATATCTCAATAGGCCCATTAGGTTCCTATCTCCTATGGTAAGTCCTAGTGATTACTTAGCTCTTAAGTACATCAAAATGTGAGGTATGTAGCAAGGTTATTTTGTAGTGTTTTATGTTTTTTTTAGCTTGATGGATCATGTTGGTATTCATACTACAAATGTTGCCAATAAGAAGGTGGACCTCTTTACTTATAGACTGTGGTGCCAAATCTCGACTGTTGAATGATTTTGAGATGAACAGATGAGATAGGCTGTTAATGAGGGCCATCGGATTTCTTTTGACAATCAATGATGAGATTAGAGCTCCCTAATCCTTTATAAATGAATGGACTTAAGGATGTAAATTGGATTGAATAAGCTCAAGTGTTCATAGGACTTATAAAGTAAACTTAGGTTCTTTAGTAATATAAGCCTTAAGTAATAAGGCTTATAAAACAAACCTGGCTCTATAAAAAGTAAGGCAAAGGCTTATTAAAAAAGTTCAAAGAAATTTTATAAGGAAAAAGACCTTCTTACATACTAATATTTTCATGTGAGAAATTGATAGGGATCACGGACCGATCACTCGCTCTTGAGCTTGAGGACTAGCCCACATGGTTTGTTGAGTTGTCCTAAAAGAGTTGAACTTAGAGGAGTGGTCCTTCCTCTAGTTCGACCCATTAAGTTATTCTTCTTTGTACCTTATCTAAGAGATTGTTGAGGTGACTGACTAGGGGCTAAGCTAACCCCTTAATACATCATTTTAAGGCCAAACTCTAAGCGTGCATGTTGCCATTTTGCTACATTGCCAAGATTGAGCTGACTTTAACTTGAGCCAACTTTGATCCGTGCCGATTGTCTGAGGTTGACCTAAAGATGGATCCACCTCTCAAACCCACCCTCTTCAGTCTGGAGCTCTCGAGGTTTTGAGCCTAACATGATCTGCCCAAACCCCTACTCTATTCGGCAAATAGGGTTGTTGGGACCACAGGAAAGGACCATTGGCACGCGCTCTCTTTTTGATATTTATACTATCCTTTTTTCACCCGAATATGCTTTTTTTTTTAATTACAACTTTACCCCTATACATTATGTATCTTTCCTTTTTCATGCATCTCCTATGTCGTACACCTGGAGCAGTACCACAATGGAAAGAGTCGAACGAAAAACAAAGAACGTTAGCAAATTAGGGTAGCTAACAATTGGATATGATACACCAATTAATCTTACTCGACTTACAATCCACCTAATATGACTCACTGGTTTGAACTATAGGGTCACTTGTCACTGATCGTTGCTAAAGGGAATAGATAAGAGTTAAAAAGTAGTGTATTTTGCGTACAAATGAATGGGGTTTATATACTAGGCCCGCTAGGGTTATAAGCATACAAGGAAAAGACAAAAGGGTAATGCACAATTTGAAATATATGAGCTATACTAAAAAGTGTAAAAAGACAAAGAATATTCTATATGGAAGATGAGGGAATCTTTCTAGAATTTTGTGCTAGAATACGTGTCGCATAGTAGCTGGCGTTCTGAAGCATAGTATAACTCAAACAACATGAAGAAAAGAGTCCATAGTCAAAGTCGACTTGATCTAGATCATTTCAGAGCTCAATCTGTCAGTCGTTAGAGAATGCTTTGCTTGGACAGGGGTTGGATGCTTGCAGTTAGCTTGGGAGTTAAGCTTAGATAGTCGCTTAATGCTGGCCTACTTGGATATTGTTGGTTTCTTAGCATGGTTGTTTTGTAGGTTGGCTTGTATGTTTAGCAAATCGACATGTTAACTTAGTTCCTTTAGGAACTATGCTGGCAAACATGAGGGCTCAGTATTTGAGTTGGCAGTAGAGTGAGACATAAGGGTCGAAATAAGAATTCTTGTCTTGGATGGGGTTTTAAGCTAATATTCTTCATGTGAGTCCTTGAAGTCCTTTAGTTCGGCTACGCATGATCGGTTTGAGAAGTTGATTCCTATCATTTGCTTAGGGGTTGGAAAGATTTAAGCTCAAATCTAAAGTAGTCTTTAGATCATGTTCTTCCTAGGGTCCTGGGAGCGTCTTCTTCTTCTGGTTAGTAGGGAATTAGGTTAGACACATTGAAGATGGAAGAAACACTAAGTTCTCGCATAGTTTTATTTGGTAGGCATTGTGGTTGATTTTCCATCAACTTGTAGAGATAGCTTGCTCAGTTTCAGGTGTAGAAATTGTTCTTGGTTGAAGTGAATCCATACTAAGTCTTTTCGCTTGAAAAAAATAGTTTAGTAGCCTCAGCTACTAATCTCTTGTTGTCTCTAGTTGAACTTGGTGATCTTACTTATCACATTTGAAGTAGCTCTTGCAATTTTTGGGCTCGATTAACTCCAACTTGGCTCTCTTCAGTAGCTGTAGGGGTATCGATCAAATCTAGTTGAATGGTGGGGTTGAGGTTGTAGATGACCTTAAAGGGAGTCTTTCTAGTGGTGTTGTGGATAGTTTGGTTGTATGTGAACTTTGCAACTGGCAAACATAGATCCCAATCCCTTAAGTTCTTTGCTACAATAGCTCTAAGTAGGTTGCCTAATGTCTTGCTCACCACTTTAGTTTGACCATTAGTCTGAAGGTAACTACTAGGGCTAAACACAAGTTTAGTTTTCAATCTTTTCCAAAGAGTCTTTTAAAAATAGCTTAAGAATTTGGTATTATGATATGAGACAACAGTCTTTGGTACTCCATGTAGTCGAACAACTTCCTGTAAAAATAAGTCAGTAATATATAGAGCATTGTTAGTTCAATGATATGGAATGGAGTGTGCCATTTTGCTGAAGTGATCCACTACAACAAAGATCGAATCTTTTTCCATGGATGTTCGGGGCAACCCTAAGACAAAGTCCATGCTGAGGTTGGCTTAAGGTAGGGTTAGTGTTGGTAGGGGCATATACTCTCCATGGGGCTCTCTCTTCTCCCTAGCTCTTTTGTACACTTCATAACTACCAACTTCCTTATAGATATTGTCACGCCCCGAACAAGAAGAGTCGTAACAGTCCCGCCGTGTAAACTAATCTAAGATAGAAGCTGACCTCACAGCTGCTATCGTAGACGCAATTTACACAAGGCGCACAACTCAACCAGCTTGAAACGTCTGTTCTGACATCTGTTAATATCCAAACCTATGGTAGAGCTTTTATAAAATACTTGTTCTATTCAATCTGTAGTTTAGTACTACAACAGTAATTTTACATCGTTTTACGTCCAAGGGTAAAGATTACAATCAGAGTCTGTTGAAAACCACAGGTTATACGATTTATATACAATAAGTTAGAAAACTAGTGGGCTCCCAGGGAATTCCCATTTAGTTTCCTTCAAAACTTAAAGACAAAGCAAAAGCTCAGGTTCAGTTAAATTCCTCGTTCCTCACTTTCCCACACAGCAGCACACTAACCTGAGAACGGTGGTACCGGAACATCTTTTATCTTCACTCAGTACCTGCAAAAGAGTCTGTAGGGGTGTGAGCACAACTAGCTCAGTAAGTGGGGCGGAGTCAGAAGAGTACTATACAATCACAAATAAGGTTAATAATTATGATGAAATGCAATGCAATCACTCAAATGAAAACATCGCACAGTGTTAACCGGTCCACTATGAGGTTAGAGAAATTTCATCCGCTCCAACCCGGATTGAGGAGTTTCATCGCGACTAAAGTTAAACCAAACCCGGGCTTGTGCAATGGAGAACACCCCCCTCCCAAGACCGCCTTCGAACCACGGCCCCCAACCTTGCCGCGACCTCCTCGCCTATCACTTAGTTCGACTAAGGATGGGGAAAGGACCATTTCAGCTATCCTCATCGAAGGAAGTCGGTGTTTGACTTAACACTCTTAATCGTTTCCCCTAACAGGTGATTATGCGTGACCAATTACACTTTAGTCGAATAATCATTAGAAATAATCAGGGGTGACCAATAAGTTCACACAATACAGAATCCATGCAAATATGCAGAACAGCACACCAAGGAGTTGAACTCTTGTCACATCAGAGTATCATTCACACACATAGCATGCGCATAATCATCTAGCTACAAACACAACCAGAAGTACTCTTGGGTCTCCGGATACTTTTAAAATAGTACCCAAACAGCGGTGAAGCTACCATCCCAACTTACTTGTTCAGACGTTCGTTATTTCTGACTTGAATTGTCAGCCGTCTTTGGAAGGTCCTAATTACACAAAAGGTCTAAATTTAGTTTTCGTAATAATTACGAAAACATTAGGGTTTAATCTAAAACATATATATATATATATATATATTATTTCCATAATATACAGTCATGTTATTAAATTATTAATTATTAACATTGTACATCATATTTACTATTACGTATTATATATCGTTTTGATCGTATCGAAACGTACTTTTTATTTATTAATTCATGTTTTGATTCTGGTAGAGTTACCGAAATGTGTATATTCTTGAATATGTTATAGATATAAGCTAGTTTGCTTAAGGTTATCCGATTTCAACAAAACTAGTGTCATTGAGTTCGTATAGACTTAACGACACATCTTATGAGTCCTGTTCCTAGAGATGGATTTTAACGGGTAGTTTGAATTTTTAATACAATTATATATAATTATATAAAAATGACCGTATTATGCGAAATTTATAGTTTTAAATTATATTTTATCCAATTTGTCCTTATATTATAATAATATAAGTATTATTCAATTTTAATACACCTAAAGTACATCCCGATCAGAAAATATTAATAATTGTAATAAAATCTCTATTTAACCCAATTCGACCAACAATCCTATATATAGGTTTTATTTAAGTATTTTACTCATTTTAGTCTATTAATATTACAAATACACCCCGACTTGTAATTTAAGCTATTTTACTTAATAAATTCGTAATAAATAGTTTGGATTACCTAATAATTCCCCGAAAATTTCTATGGACTTCTAAAAACATAGGGAATTCAATTATCACTCGGTTTCAAGTTTTCGATCTATTGCCTATATTTTCGTATTGACGATTTTACCCCTAAATTTGATAAATTATCCAATTATAATTCTTTTAGCATCCAATTAATTCCAATCTGACTCAATACCATTATTATTTATTATAGATCAGTACATGTCCATTTCATCAATTAATTTCATAATTTCCTATTAAATTCATAATTTCAGCCTATTTTCAGACCAATTTCAAGCCTAAAAATTCAATAAATATTAAAATTATTCAAATAAAAATTTGGGCTACGTAGCAATTACCCATATATCATACACATCCTACATAAAAATTTTCAGCTAGAAAAAACATCATATAGTATATTTATTTCACTAATATATATTCGGATGAATTACAGATTTCTTAATAAAGTATATTAAATATTACGAATTTTTCAAAAATAAAAATATCATATGAAAGCATGTCTAAAATAACCTAAATGTAATTTTTTTCATAATTTTCTGGGCGGATTTACTATTTTTTAGAAATTATTGAAAAACAGGGCAGAAATTTGACCTTGGTGTTCTTGGGTGCTCCGGTGGCCGGCAGTGGCTGGGAGGTTGTCGGACGGCTAGCGCGGTGGGTGGACCGTGTGGGGTTGGCTGGGTTTCACAGCAGATCTACTCTAGGTTAGGTTTCCACACTTTCACTAATTTTTCTGTTTTTTTTCTAAATTTGTTTTTTTTTTCTACGATTTTTTCTTGATTTTTCTTTCTGTTGTTTTTGATTCCAAATTGTCAAATGTTATCATCCTGCTACTGGAGTAATTTTTATACACTTCTTTCACCGCCTAAGGATTTTTTCTTTATTTTTTTTCCTTTTGCTTTCACTTTTATTTAAGCATGAGGTGTCCAATTGCTATGATTTTGCTTTTGAATCAGCACCTCAATTTTCTTTTTGTCCTGCCACGCCTCCTTCCAGCAATCACATTGTTATTTAATTAATTTTTCTTTTTCTTTTATTAAATAATTACTTAAATATAGATATTATATGTTAGAATTAATTATTTAATTAATATATAAGTTTATACCCTATGTAAATAACACGTGAAATATATAACTTTACTCATATAATTAAGTTTCTAGCATATCTTTTATTTTTAGGATACATTCTAAGGTTAATTTCATGAATTCAACACAATATATATATAATTACTCAATTTAAAGTTAATTTATGAGTATAATTATTATTTGTACCGGGTATACTAAAAAATTACGTGTATTTTTTTATAGTAAATTATACTACATTATCTCATTTTATAGCTCAATTAACTTATCTCTAAGTTCTTGTTGTAATCTAAGTTCAATTTTAGGAGTTCTGAACATTTTAGGGCTTTAGTAAATACTCCAATTTCTAAGGGCAAAATTGGGATTTCGGATCATTATTACTAAAATCTAACTTCACTGTAATATCTCGACTAACTTTTTCATTCTAGTTGCAAAGTTTGGGCTTAATTGGATAAGTTACCCTAAAAGCCCTAAATCTGAGCTCGGTTATCTTAAGCTCAATTTTGGAAGCTTACAGATATCCTTAGCCAAACTAGGTTAGTAAAAATTCTCCTTCAACAAATTGCTTATTTTGGTTTCTCCAAAATGACTTGATAATCCATTACTATAAGCTTCCCTTACCAATAGCTCCCGTGTAGAACAATTAGGTATACATAACCTTCGATCCTTGAATAAATAGCTATCCTTGATATAGTATCCTCCAATAGTAACTCCTTCTTAGCATCATTCAAGAATGTAACCAAAATGGGGTTACGAGCATATTACTTATTGATAAGTGAAAAACCTAGTAACTTCGTTCGTAAAGTGGTTAGTAACATTTGTCGAGGTGATAGAGCATTGATGACCACGTTGGTGGTTCCTTTCTTATGTCAGATCACATATGAAAATCCTTCCATAAACTCCAGCATTTGGCTTGCCTCTTTTAAGATGCTTTAATGACTCATGGTCGGTATAAATAACAAACTCTTATAGCAGTAAGTAGTGTTACCAAACAGTTTGAGCTCGAAAAAGAGAGTACAACTCTTTCTCATATGTAAAATAGTTCAATGCAGCACTACTAAGTTTCTCACTATGGTAGGCAATCAATTGTCTCTCTTGCATCAAGATGATACCAATCCTATTGCTTGACGCATCGCATTTCAATTCAAATGGTTTGTCAAAATCTAGTAATGATAGGATAAGGGAGGAGGTAAGTTTCTCCTTGATCTCCTTAAAGCTTTATTTAGTTCGAACATTTCATCTAAACCCATAACTCTTCTTTGTCAGCTAGGTTAAGGGGCTTGCATTGGTATTGAAGTTTTTAACGAATCGCCTATAGAAAGAAGCAAGGCCATGGAAACTTCGAACTTTAGTAACATTCTTCAACGTTAGTTACTCCAATACAGCTCGAACCTTTTCCTCATTAGTTTGAATTCCTTCCCCTAACACTACATACCCAAGAAAAATTACTTTACTTTGATAGAATGTACACTTCTTTAGATTCTCATACAACTGTTTGGCTCATAAAATTTTGAAAACAGCTCGGAGATGTTCAATGTAATTGTTCGGGTCGGTACTATACACTAATATATCATCAAAGTACACAACCATACATCATCTAATCAAAGGGTGCATCACATGGTTCATAAGCCTTGAAAATGTACTCGGTACATTGGTAAGTTTGAACTGTATAACCAACCATTTGTAGAGACCATACCTCGTCTTGAAGGTAGTCTTCTATTCATCACTTGGTCTTATGCGAATTTGGTGGTAGCCACTTCGTAAATAAATCTTTGAAAATATCTTGGTTCCATGAAGCTCATCTAACATGTCATCGAGCTTCGGTATTGGATATCTCTACTTGATGGTAATATGATTGATTGCTCGATTGTCGATGTATATGTGCCATGAACCATCCTTCTTTGGGATGAGTAGAGTTGGCACAATGTAAGGCCTCATGCTCTCCCTCACATATCCTCATTCCACAAGTTCATCCACTTGTCTCTTTAGCTTGGTAGCTTGCTTTGGATTCATTCTATAGGCAAGTCTGTTCATTAAAGCTGCACCTAGCTGTAGATCATTATAATTTTCTATGCCTTAGACTAAGGTTAGTACCTTAGGCAACTCCTTTAGGAATAGGTTGAAAAATTCGCCAATTAGTCTCTTGATTTCATTAGGAACATCTTCCGAATCTCTCATCTCCAACAATCTTCTAATCAACAGAAACGTAGGCTCATTGGCCTTCTCAATTGCTTGAAGCTCTCTTCAGCTTATTACTAGGGCTTTCTTCTTACTAGCTTGGGTGAGTTGACTATGGTCTCATTCATTTGGGTCGGTATCATAGGTTGCAACACAATTTTCTTCTCAACCTTAACAAAGGCTTAGGTATTATTTTATCCATCGTGAATAATATGTTGATCAAACAACCAAGGTCTTCCAAGTAATAGTTGTGAAGATCCCATAGGGACGACATAGCATACTACTTCATCCCTGTGTATATTCTTAATACTGAACAACACAGTTGCTTACTCCATCACGTGTAAAGTACCCTTATCATGAAGTTAGTGTAGCTTGTAAGGTTGGGGTTGTTTAGAGGTCGGTAGTCCTAACCTTTGTATAAAAGATTATGCAATGACGTTGGTACAACTTTTGCTATCTACAATGATTGTGCACAATTGTTTTTTGATGGTACACTTTGTATGGAATAAATTCTCCCTCTGCTCTTCCTCCGAGCTTGATAAGGAGCTTATCATATGTCTGAGTACTAATGTCATTATTTTTTCCTGGTCGGCAAAAACATAGGTCTCCTCTTCCTCTTCGGCTTTAACTTTCCCAACATTCTTTTCCTCTTCGGGCTTGCTCTTATCGGTGCTATTTACTACATCTCTTTAGAGCACCATAGCACGTTGAATTGGGCACTCAGTAGCCATGTGTCAAAAGCCTAAGCATTTAAAGCACTTTACCTCGCTCGTCTTCCGTTTAGAGGTCTGTCCCTTCTCATATGTCCTTGGGGTCAACCTAACCTCAGTTCTACTTGGCTATCCTGCTCAACCCTATTGGCCTGCCTAGCTGTCATCATGTTAGTCATTTTTTTCCTTGGCTTGGGAGGGTTTCTTTAGCTTGGCATGATTAGGTCAGCATAGAATAGGTAGTCAAGAACATGTTAGCCCAGGTTGGCTTGGGGCATTTCTCCTCTGCCTTTCCACCCTTTATTTTACCTTAATGGTCTCGTCCAATGTATAGAATCTCTATATCTCTATAACATTTCAAATCTCATATCTGAGTTTGGATATGAACTTTGACATTGTATGGGCCTTCGGTTCATCTACATTGGTTCAGATCATCAACATCTAGAATTCTCTCACATAGTTATCAATATATTAACCTCCTTAGAGAAGTTCTTGCAATTTGGTAAACATGTCCTGTAAGTAAGTCTTAGGCATAAATCTACCCCTCAACAATCTCTTCATTTCTTCCCATGTCCTTGCACCTCGTTTTCCATCTCTATCTCTAGTCACATTTAGATTCTTCTACCATATGGTGGTATATCCAAAAAACTCAAGTGCAGCAAGTTGCACTTTGTTAGATTTGGCATACCCATAACAGTCAAATGCTTTCTCTATCTTTTCTTCCCACTTTAGATATTCATCTACGTCTCTTTCTCCATTGAAGGATGGGATCTAAAACTTAACATTATCAAGTCCTCAAGGAGCTCGGCGTTCTTGTCCTTGTACTCGGTAGTAATCATCCTCTTCTTCTTCCTCTCCAAACTCTTCATCTCCTACCTCCTCATCACCTTCTTCAACTCCTTTTAACTCCAATCTTTGCCTAGCATCTTGTTCTACTACTACTCCAGCTTGATGGGGTTGAACTGGGTGATTAGCTTAGTTACCTTGGCCATAGCATCTCTCTAGGACATTCTTAGGCGAATTACAATTTGGCATACCTTGGGGTTGTTGTTGGTTAGCTTGGATTGTAGTGACCAGACTCTCAACAAGATTAGTGAGCTTGTCGAGCTTATCATCAATTGACCTTAGTATGTTACTACCATTTTGACCATGGTCACCTTGAGCACTACTGCTCTAGTCACCAATATCACCTTGGAAACTCAAATCCAACATAGTGTAATGCTTATCTTAATAGTTTAATGACACAACACATGATAAATACTTCTAGTAGCAACCCAAAACCTTACTAACACACTCTTAATAACTTCAACACCCAATAATCACTCGAATACAACAAAAACACACTTGCTTTGCTTTCATGAAGAGAAACATAGTAAAATAGAGTAACAATAGAACTATAGTTATCAAATAGCTTACAACTCCAAACTTACTCATACAAACACATTGAAGCAGCTATGAAGGGAATACAGTAGCCACTATTAGCAAATACGAACCAAAACTTCACTGCAACCTAACACCATCCCTTGTCGGAACTGTGCTCTGACACCAGTAAAGTTAATGCGTCTCTAGGGTCATACACATGGAGTAGTACCATAATGGAAAGAGTTGAACGAAAAACAAAGAAGGTTAGCAAATCCAGGCAACTAGTAATTAGATATGATACACCAATCGATCCTACTCAGCCTACAATCTGTTAGATATGACTTATCAGTCCGAACTATAGGGTCACTCGCCATTACTCCTTATTAAAGGAAATAGATAAGAGTTAAGAAAGAGTGATAACACTATGGTTGCTCAAGAAGGAAATGTCTAATAATCAAGTAGTGTGTTCTACATACAAATAAATAGGGTTTATATACTAGCCCCTCTAGGGTTACAAGTATACAAAAAAAGACAAAAGGGTAATTTATAACTTGAAATATACTAATTACACTAAAAAGGGTAAAAAAGACAGTATATTCTATATGTATCATATGGTGGCTAGTGTTTTGAAGCATAATATATTTCAGACAACATGAAGAAAAGAGTTTGTTAGAGTCCACTTGATTTGGATCAACTTGGAGCTCAGTCAGTCAATCCCTAGAGAATACTTGGCTTGGATTGCGGTCAGATGCTTGCGGTTGGCTTGGGAGCTTGATTAGGATAGTTTTTTGATGCTGGTTTGTTCATATATTGTTGGTGTCTAGCATGGTTGTTTAACATGTTGGCCTATATGTTCAATAGGTCAGCATATCTACTTGGTAGCTTTAGGAACTATGTTAGCACGCGTGAGGGCTCAGTATTTGGGTTGGCAATAGAGTGAAACATAGGGGTTGGATTAGGAATTCTTGGCTTGGATGGGGCTTCGAGCTAATATTTTTTGTGTGAGTCCTTAGAGTCCTTTAGCTTAGCTGCATGTGTTTGGTCTAGGAAGTTGATTCCTATCACTTTTCAAGTAGGAACCATCTTTTTGTAATTGTATATTCTTAGGACTTACCCTAATGGGGTCCTATAAATACTTGTAAATTGTATAAGCTACAACAGTAAATGGAAATTGAATTTTTTTTTTCAGATATTCCTTTCTTATGTAAGGTAAGTATGCTTTGCTTACTCTCTTTTGCTCTTACCTAGTCCATCGTAAGCTTGGATTAGTAGCAAGTGCTCTTTGGTCACACCTGTATATCATATTAAGTACGTCCTAAGTTTGTGTGAGGCATTACTACATCATATTCGTCATCAGTACGCGAGAACTCCTATTCAACCTTTGATTATCATTTACTTTTCGAACCATCTTGCAATTTAGACCCACCCTTGGTTTGTGTGATACTGGACGTTGTGTGTTCATCCACAACATCCCGTAGCATCTTGGTATTAGAATTTGGCTACGTTTGAGCAAGTTTCTATTGCTTTGTACTCTGAGAGATTTGTTGCTCATTTTATGTGTTTTAGAAGTTATGTTGTTGTTGTGATTACTTAAAGAGTGTTTAATGTTAAAGGAATTTCGTACTCCGTTTTCCCCTGTTTCTTGTATGCAGAACATAATTAGAGTGTTTATTTGTTTTAGCGTGTGTAGTAGACATATTGATAGGATTGCTAGGTGTTGTTAACTTGCTATCATTTGTGGAGATAATTTTGAGTAGTATTTTTAGCTGTTATTCTTTTGAAATAGGCTATAATGTTTAATTCTAGTGTCCATGGAGCCTTGGGCAACCAAGAAAGTGTTGCGTGGACCAAGGTCAATAAGAAAGTTTCTCACCTAGATTTGTGCATGATTGGCTGGATAAGTTGACTAACTTGGTGGCAAGTTTGGTGATTGCCATAAATGAAGACAGAAGGGCTAGAAATGAACCCTACAAAAGATGAGCTAATGATTGTCTAGCCTAATTTTTTCCCTCTCGGGTTTTTTTTGAATTAGGTCTTCTTTAAACTGACCAGTATTAAACTCTTACGCGTTTAATACTGACCCTCGACTAAGGTTTAAAGAAAACCGTTTTTTTTTTTTTTATACTTTGAAAACGTTTTGGAGTTGCCGCGCAATCGAAATCGAGAAAAAGAGTTAAGTTATAACCAATTGAGTGAATTGGTTATGACGTAGCAATTGGTCTTTTGATAAAAGTCGATTTTTATAAAATGATTTTAAAACTAGAGATCTGGATTCGAGGGTTATGATTTTTAAACCTTTACGGATATCATTAATTTTCTAAATTTAACTTTTATCTTAAAAAACACCTTTTAATTTCATGAAGCAGAACTCAATTTATTCATTACTCTAATTGGTTAAATGAAGTAATCTAAACTAAAAAAGGAAAATTTTTATTTTTTACCGTCGCCCCCTAGGTGCCTATATATTGATTATTTGGGATCAAACGTATGTAGTTTATTTTGTAAAACTTTAGTGGTTGATTTGATTTTAATTTTTGAAAAGAAGTTGGCTTTACGTTTTATTTAGTTTAATTCATTTAAGGAAATTTTTCTAAAAGAAAAAAGTATTAATTGGGGTTTTCTTTTTTTGACAAATCTAAAAATAGTCCTAATTTGTAAAGGCTCCCTTTATTTTTATTTATTTTATTTTTTGAAAACTTGATTTTTTTAAGCGTTAAAAAACAAATTTTATTTTTTAATTTATTTACTTATTTACTTTTACTTTATTTTTTATTTTTATTTTTTGTAATATTTTTTTTTCTTTTTTATTCTATCTATTAGACTAAAATAAATAAATAAATAAATAAACTACTTACTTTTTTTCCCTTCTTTTCTTCCTTTTTTTTTTATTTGATTACATTTGCATTATAAACAAATAAATAAATAAAAAATCAATCCAAAAGAGAATCGGACTAAGAAGGGGTCTTGGACGTGTGAGTCGGGTTGGATGCGCGCTGGTTTGGTTGGGTTAGGTCAATTGGATCCAGGTTGTCTTCAAGCTTGGCAGTAGTGTGAGGTGCAATTCAAGGTGATTTAGGGGGAATTTTTTTGTAAGTGAAAGCAGATTTGTGTGTTTTGGATTGGAGATAATGTGGGTAGGTTCAATGCCGTAGCTTAAGATGGTAGTTTGGCGATGGTCATGCGTGGTGGTTGGCGGTAGTGCTTGGTCCTTTGGCGTGGTAGCGACTGGGGGTAAAGGAGAGGTATGGGTAGGAGTTTTGGATGGCGAAGAGCTCAATCAAGTGGTTAATTTAGGCTTAAGGTGGTGTTTCAAGAGTGGATTGCGGTAGTGGCTAGGGTTTAGCGGTGGATGTTCGGTGGCGTTGTTGGGGGGTACGACCAGGGGAGAGAATGGTCAGGTTTAGAAGCTTGCGAAGTGGGGAAGTTAGTAAGGGTGGTGGGCCATAGTGTTGAGCTAGAGAGAGAGAGATACGGTTAGAGAGAGAAAACGAGAGAAAGAATAGAGAGAGAGCTTGTAAGTGTTCGTGTATGGTTGTTGATGTTCAATGAGCTCCCCCAACACCTATATTATAAACAAATTTAACCTACAAACTATGGAACGCTTGAATCGGACTTGAATGTAAATGCCTGAAAATTCAGTTTTTTTTTTTCCAAATTTTGTAGCTTGATTTGAATGATCCCTTGACTGAATTTGGACATGTTTCTTATAGGCCATGCGATAAAAAAGATTAGTGTAAGAAATCGTGCATGTATGTGTGGCGAATTTGTGCAAAAAATGGAGTTAAAGTAAGAGGAGTAGACTGTTTTGGTTGGGGAAAGTGGAGGAAAATTAGGAGAAAATGAGGGAAACCGAGAGAAAGAGAAGGAATATGCTAACGTGGTGTTGCATCAGCTAACCCGACCACTCATAGCTTGCCACGTAGCGCCATGTCAGCACATTATCCAAATCCGATGATGCCATGTGCAAGACATGTGGTAATCGTTAATATGATAAAAAATTAAAAAACTTTGTATGCCTCCAGTAAGATTCAAACCCTTAACCTCATGCTTATACCCAATACCAAGTCCAAGTGTTTATCCGTTAAGTTATTAGCCTAAGCCTTATCCATATAAACTAGGTCAGCCTAAGCTAGATTTAAATCTAAGTTTAGGTTTAACAACTTAACTTCTAAACCTATTTCATGACTAAAAAATCTACTTTAATAAAATTTTATTTTTTAAATTCTCTAAAATCTTCTATTTTTCAAATTTTTTTGTAATTTTTTCAATTTTCTAACTTTTTTTAAATTTTATTTTCTGTGCTTCTTTCTAGATTTCCTATTTTTGGTATTTTTTTTCAAATTTCTTATTTTTTGTGCTTTTTCTTATTCTTATTTTATTTTTCTAAATTTCTTTATTTTTTGGGTTTTCTCTAATTTCCTATTTTTTGTGTTTTTCCTAATTTAGGACCTATTGAGGATAAAAATAGAATAAAATAAAATAAATGGGACAAAAATTGGGTATCTACAATTGTCTCTTTTTGTGGTGAGTCCCTCTTTGTGGTGATGTTTGAACAAAATTTTGCCACAAAGACAAAGAGACACTATTTTTGCCCTTAAGATGATTTTAAAACCACTAACTAGCTATCCTGACTTGATCTACTGGGGATTTTGGAGAAGAAATGAAACCTAGTTGTGCCATACTAGGCTTACTAAACGAGGTGGGAGCATCTCTTAGGGATGAGCGATAATCTGGGATCGATCTAAATGATCTGGTCGTGTCTCGTTAAGCTTACTAACCTAGGCGGGAGCGTCTCTTGGGGACTAGCAACCCTATGATGGGATTGATCTAAAGGAACTGGTCGTACCTTACTAAGCTCACTAATTTAGGCGAGAACCTCTCTCGGGGACTAGTAACCTTATGATGGGATTAATCTAAAACTTGGTCGTACCTCACTAGGTTCACTAACTTAGGCGGGAGCATTTTTCGAGGATTAGTAACCCTATGATGGGATTGATTTAAAGGACCTAGTCATGCCTCACTAACCTATTTAGGAACGTCTCTCGGGAACTAGTAACCTTAAGCTAGGATTAATTTAAAGGACCCAGTCGTACCTCTCTTAGGCTTACTAACCTAGGCAGGAGCGTCTCTTGAAAACTAGCAATCCTAAACTGGGATCGATCTAAAACTTGGTCGTGCCTTATTAGACTTACTAACTTAGGCGGGAGTATCTCTCGAGGACTATCAACCTTAAGTTGGGATCGATCTAAAGGACCTATTTGTGCCTCACTAGGCTCACAAACCTAGGCGAGAGCGTCTCTTGGGGACTAGTAACCCTATGATGAAATCAATCTAAAGGACTTGGTCGTGCTTCACTAAGCTCACTAACCTAGGCAGGAGCATCTCTCGAGGATTAGCAACCCTAAGCTGAGATCGATCTAAAGGACTTGGTCGTGCCTCTCTTAGGCTCACTAATCTAGGCGGGAGTATCTCTCGAGGACTAGCAACCCTAAGGAGGGATTGGTCTAAAACCTAGTCGTACCTCACTAGGCTCACTAACCTAGGCGGGAATGTCTCTCGGGAACTAAGGTGGGATCGATCTAAAGGACCTAATTGTGCCTCATTAGGCTTACTAACCTAGGCGGGAGTGTCTCTTGGGTGTCATGACTCGAAGTGGTAGAGTCGTAATAGTTTTGCTGTGCAAATCATTCTAAGATAGAAGTTAGTCTTACAACTGCTATCCCTATACATGATCTACACAAGGTATCCATGACTAACTCATAATTTAAATAAATCATTTTCCTTAGAAAATAACCAAATATATATATATATATACTAGAATTCAGTTATTGCAATTGACGTTTACATTGTTTCAATGTAATCTATTTCATTGTTAATATATTATTTAGAAATGGAAAATTCTAAAATAAGAGCTTAGACCTTAAAAATATATGTCTATTTTTCAAATGTTTTTCCTTACTTTTTAGGATCCAGCAGTTGCTAGCTTTAGGGTAGTTGTAAGCTGCTTCTTAGCTAGCACCCGTAATGATGTCTATAGGGATGTGAGCAACCACAGCTCAATAAATCGAGACAGAGGACTTAAAACTATACCACCAATACAAACAAGGTTATCAACCAATTTAGTTAGATGTAATGCATGAACACACAAATGCCATCACATGACGTTGTCTGGCCCATCATGAGATTAGAGAAATTGCGCTTGCTCTAATCCGGGTTAAAGAGTTGTCGTTAATGCAACGACTCACGACCGAACCCAGGCTTGCACAATGGAGGCATCGCTCTTCCTATGACTACCTTTGAACCATTGACTTTACCTTTGCCATGACCTCCTCATCTGTCACTTAGTTCAACTAAGGATGAAGAAGGGACTAATTATGCCATCCGGCACTATCCCTTTCAAAGGGGTTGGTATTTGGCTAGAGAATCCTAATGTTTCTCTATTGGGTTGCTATGTAAGTCCGGTTTATGGTTACAAATCATATATTTGTTATGTCTAGTTTAGGGTAATCAATCATTTCATACCATACAAGCCAGAAGAACAAACAGAATCATAGCATCACTCATAATCAAGAAAATGCACACAACCAACTATCTAATAAGTATAACCAAGTATAATTTCAAGTTTCCAAAATATAGCAACGTATTAACCCCAACTTACTTAGACTCCTCGCCTGTTCACTCAAGGTCCAACTTGCTCAGGTCATCGCCGATTGTCCCTATAATACAAACGTGGTTTCAGTTTTCCATAAAACTAGTATAGGTTAGTTTTATCTTATAATGCTTATTGTTATCTTTTGTTTAGGGTTTAATATACCTAATTATCTAGGTTTTTAAGTCTTTTAAAATTCTTATTGAATCATGTTAAGTTTTGTTTTAGTTTTTGCATCAATTTCTAAATTAGGTTTTTAACTCAGTTTTTTGTTAGAGATTTAGATGTACACCTTAAGAAATCATTCCAACCCATGATGTGAAATTAATCGCATTATCTTCAAATATCCTAAATATCATTTTTAGTCTCTAACTAGTGTTTTAGTCCGTGCAGTACACTTGAATCTTAATTTAATTATTGAATTCACCCCCGTTATGAAGAAATCTTACATTTTTCATATAATTACTCTAATTTAAGTTTCATATCAAATTTATTATGTATTCCTATTATTATCATAATATCAGTGCTAACCAATATTTTCCTAATTATTGATTTTTCATACTTACATATTATACATTATCACCTAATGTGTACATAATGTACACATCTAATATTTCCATCACTTCAAATATCATCTCCCAACATCAAATAATATTTCAAATATCTAAATTCATCCGAAATCAGATTTTGAACCTAATTACCATAAATTACCAAATTAACTTAAAATTTATCATTTTTACCTATTACATATTTACTACATAATATTCTAATAATTATATCTAACACTCCAAATGCTACAAATAGCATACTCCATTAGATTTCAACATCCTAAAATATATAATTGTACATCAAATCAGTAATTACCCATTTAATTACTTAATTAACTCTAAATTACTCATTTTATGTATTATTTTAAGGCCTAAAAATTATCTAAAAATTTTGAAACTTAATTTTTAAAAAAGGGCTTCATAGAAGTATTCTATAACTCCTAATTAGACTACATAAAAATTTTGGGCTCAAAACTACATTCTTAAGTCATTTATTTTTAAATTGAAACATACTTAGTTTTGTATGATTTCTTAAGGACCATATATCATGGGACATATTTTTATTAAAATAATATTTTTCCTAAAAAATAAATACAAAAATATTCTAGAATAACAAGTTTCATAATTTTCCAACTAATTTTGATATTTTTAACAATTTAAGAAAAATCAAGTAGAAATTGGAACTCATCAGAATTGGTGGCTTCGGCTACCGTCAGTGGCCATGGGTGTATCAGCCCATCTAGGCATTTCTACCACTGTGTGGTAGTGATGGCCATCCACTCCCAACTATTCGTTGGGTTTGAGTTCTCCTTAGAAACTCCAATTGTACAGTTTTTTGTAATTTTTTGTAAAAACTCTAATTTCCTCTCAATTTTGCCTCGCTCTAATTTTCTACAATTTCAGACATCCAAAATGAGCTTTTGAAATTTTTTGACTATTTATAGAGGCATAAAGCAATTTTGATGCATTAAATTAAGATGACATAGGCCTTATCCTCTTCCAAATTACCTTTTGTTTTAATTTAATTGGTTGATTTTCAACCTTCATTCTCAACATGCCAAGCCCCTCTTCTGGAGATTTCCACATTTTTTTTCCTGATTTTTCATTAATTATTTATGAAATTTCTTTAATTATTTAGTATTATTTTAGCATATTTTAAGTAATTACGCATATTTATATCTACATGTAAATATATATATGGTATAAATAAATACTCCTAAATATTATTTAAGTTATTTTATGCATGTATATAATTTATTTCTAGTGATTCGTTAGTTATTGGAATGCATTTTACGCATTTTTTATTAATAACGGGTAATATACTTAAAATTTGAAAATTTTATATTCTCTTATTTTATTATTTATTTTCTTAAATTCAAACTTATGGAATCACTTTGACTAATAATTTTAGCTTTGTCATAAAATTTGGACTAGATCGGTTAATTTGATCGATCGCCTTAAATTCTATAAATTAAATCCCAAATACCTGATTGTGGGTCTTACATTGGGGAATGACAACCCTAAGTTGGGATCGATTTAAAGGACCTGGTCGTGCCTCATTAGGCTCACTAACCTAGGTAGGAGCTTCACTCGAGGATTAACAACCTTAAGTTGGGATAGATTTAAAGGACTTGGTCGTATCTCACTATACTCACTGACTTAAGCGAAGTGTCTCTCAGGAACTAGCAATCCTAAACTTGGTCTTAATGAAGTACCCTAAAGGTAATTGAGGAACAGAAGCGCTTTATGGGTTTGCTAAAGACCTTGAAGAGAGTTGAATGGGTGGAAGGCGGGATAGCCCATTTGAGAGTTAGTTAGGATTAAACTTGTCCAAAACACTCCTCGATTTGAGGAAAAAATTTACAAATAAACCTTTTGGTGAAAACCATTTAGGAGGAATGAGAAAAACCCTGACTACTATGGTCAACTTTTTAGGATTGATTGAAAACTTAGCTACTTAGGCCAACATGGACTTAGAATGAAGATACTTTCTCTCTCTTTTTCTTTTTTTTTTTATTACCACCCTTTTTTTCTTCTTCTTCTTTTTTTTTTTTTGGTTTGCTAACAGGTAAAGAACTCTTCCTTAATAATCACATAGGGCCTCTTATGTTCCCCTTAGCTTAGATGTTGAGTCACTTAGTGGAGCCTTGTGATTTCAAACACCCTTATTTTTTAAGGAAAAGGTAACTCATGACTAGTTTAGTCGAAGAGGACTTCCTTGCAAACTTTTAGCTTAGATTACACTCTTGACTACGGTCCCAAAATTATAGTCCATTTTGCATGTGATACACCTTGATCAATCCATTAGGTCTTTTTTCGGTTTAATATTATGAATTCAGGCTTTTAGTCCAAAGGTTTCCAAAGGGGCTAATGAAGAAGCTAATTTTTGAAAGAAATATTAATCCTGGGTGTACAAGTCAAGAACCTTAAGAAAAATTAGAAATATGCTTACCCCGGTTTCAAAAACACCTTTTATTAAAGATAGATTACCTTTTGAGATTGGAAGAGCTTTTATTGTGTAAGGGTGGTATTGTGGGTGGGAAGGCCTAGTGTGATTCATAACAGAGGCTTCAAAGTGGATATAGAGCTTTTAGGTTTGTTGACCTCAAGTTGTGATTCAGAGCTTTGCGTCTTTAGGGCTATTTAGGCTTTGACTTTTGATTTGATTGCCCCTACTAGGATATGATATGGCTTTTGATGTCACTTGGCTTTTAACTTACACTTGAGCCCAATTTTCCAACCTCTTTTCCTCATCTTTTTCTTTTTTGTTATTATTACTTTGCCTCACTGTTCTCTTGGTGTTCTTTCTTTTCTTTTGGCCTCACAAATGTTTGTCTCCATTGCTAAGTTTTTGCCTTTTTAGCGATTTAGGACCTTAAATCCATGGATTTCTATTATAAGGGCTTGGGTGAGGTAAGTATAAACTTGAGATGTTTAAAAAGGATATGGCTCTTTCTTGTTTCAAAAAACAAAACTTATCAGGAATAAAAGTTGCTTTTGAATTTAATGTTACTGAAGCAAGCACAAACAAATTTTAATCCCTCTCTGCTTATCAATGACCCTAACCTCCAAATTACTCCATTGTAGGGTGGTTCTTGATAGGGTTTAAATTTGAAATTTTTTTCAAATGGGTCTAATGGGGTTAACAAGAGATGATCATGTTTCAGATTTGAAAATGAATGCCTAACTTCATTTTAATTTGCGTATCATGTCTAAAGTGGACCTCCTTTAAGGAACAAGTCCAAAGTATCCTCATCTTTATGTCGCTCAACTCTCAAAGTGTTTCAGGTTAGTGTGTAGAAAATAGTTTGCCTCTTTTCATTCTAAACCTTTTAAAAGTGAGTTACCGATTCTTTAAGGAGGAATTTATTTGCCCCAATAACATTGCAATCATTCAATTGAAAAGGTAATTGTATTATTCCAGCCTTTACATACTTTATTGAAAACAAATTTCTTTGCCCTTCTCTTATCAAGTGTCCAATTACTTAAAACAACCCGTAAGCTTATCAGAAGGCATTGGTAAGCTTAAAATAAATGGAGCTCTAGGCGACTTAGTTGGACTATCCCTATGTCTTGAAGAAGCACCAACTTGTTGTAGCTCTGGCTGAATGACTTTTGCATCAATCGGGTCTTAAATCTTGTTCTTTAATCACCAACATTTTTCAATGGAGTGCCCCTTCTGACCCATATGATAGTTGCATTGTGCTTTTGGGTTAAAGCTATGTGGTTTGTAATTCGGATTAGGGGCTTCACAAGCTATAATCCTTACTGCTTTCAAACAATGAAAGATTTGGGTAATTGAGATCTTTAGTTGAGTGAATTATCTCCTCTAAGTCCCTAAGGCATGTTTTTTTCTCACTTTTCCTTGGTTTCTTTCTTCTTAGGCCTTCTTCATCACTTGGGCTTGCCGACATTTGATTAGTATTGAATATCGGGTGTTGAAATCCTCTATGTATGGGTCCCATTACTAATTCTAGATCTGTAATGCTCTTTTATAGCATGGCTACCTTTTCTTCTAGATTTGAGAGTCTCCTTTCCAGGCTTGAATCTTAGTATATTTGGAGACTGGTGATCATTGGGAACAAAACCTACAATTGTTGGGCCATCTGATGCATCATCCTTTCTAAGGAGACGAGTCTATTATCAGCCATGTGAACCTGATTACAAGAATTCTTTACTAGTTGGAAACTTTTCCTTTCTTCTCTTTCTTTCTTTTTTTTCTCTCTCTCTCTCTTTTTTTCCTTGAACAAAATCTCTCCTTTTTAAGAAAGAGAAAAGGAAAAAGGAATATAAGGATAGGACTTATTTATAGGTTGTAAGAAAGGAGTAGAAAACAATCCTAAGGATCAGGGGACTAAATATTCACAATCTTAAAAAAGATCCTAAGGATGTATAGGAGAAGAGATTGGAAAGGGTTAGAGTAGAAGGCATAGAAAAAAGGACTTAGAAACTTAAGGACAAGACTTTATTCAAACAGAAACTAAAGAATGCAATATGCAAATGCAGAGAGGGTTGTGGCAAACTCATTGTGATATGGCCAGAAAAAGGTTTTTATTGCATTTTTGAAGTTTCCCTTACATTATTCAAAAATTCATTACAAATAATCCCTAAAGTCTAGATCCTCTTTTTCTTGTGAAGTCTCAACTCCTCTTCAATCTTATTTCTTTTCTTCAACTTAGATGCTTGGATCCATCTAGCATCCTATGAGATATCTTCATTGTGGAACTTTCGGAAAGCTCTGACCTAGTAATAGGTAGTAGTACCTTTAGGGAGTTCAATGACAACAACAAATGCATCAATAGGATTCATCTTTTGGATGCTTTATCTACGAAGGAAATCAAGTTTATGCTTCGAGTATGGCTGATAAACCAAACCATAAGTAGGGCCATATTAGTCTTTAATTCTCCATTCTTCTCTTCCTATAAATGACTAAGCGACCTAGCTTGTGCTGCTAGTAGTGCTGGGACATAAGATTTCCTTTCTAAAAATTGGTTCCCAAGCTCTGTAATTCTGTGATGTATGTGAAATATCCCATCAAGAAACAAGATAGTTCCAAATGCTGCTAAGATATAGGCGTTGATCCTATATTGCTGCTAATCTTCAAAGTTACCATAAAAGAGTTTTTGATTGTAGCTGGATAGGATTGCGAACCAAGTAAAAAGATCATCCAACTTAATAATTCTCCTTTGGGGATCTGCCTATATTCTACATATTTTAGATTTACAGAGGCCCAAGAGCTTTTTGAAAATCTTTGCAAGGCTAGTCGTGATATCTGGGACATATTTTTCATTTCCAACAGAGGGGACTCCTAGCAAATAGGAGTATTCTTCAATGGTTAGGCTTAGTTGGCATGGGCTAAAGTGAAAAGACTGATTCTAAGGGTCTTAGAAGTAGATTAAAGCCCGTATCATGGTGATATTGGTTTGGACTTTGAGCAAAGAGAGGATGGGCTTGATCTTGTCTTTAATGAATTTTTGTTGGTTTGGATTGAAAAATTGAAACCATCTCTTAAGTATCCCCTTGGGCTCTAGAGGCTTATGGATATAGATTTCTTTGAAAAGAGCTTGTGTAAGAGAGGACCTAATAATTTTCTACAAAAAGGATTAAAAGAAAATTACATTAGAACTATCTTATTTACACGGGGATTACATCGATATTTTTACAAGGAAAAGATTAGGAAACTTCACAGATTTTTTTAGTTTTCCCATATTGTGTCAATTTGCCGATTTTGGGAAAAGGGTTTATGAATGCAATTTTAAAAAGGTCCTTAAGTTTTGTGACCTCACTAGTTAAAGAACACTTTCATTGGTCACATCAAACTTAAGTGAGGTAGCTTAATTAATCTCAAGCGATGGTTACACCACAGCATGTGGAGTCTACACAATGCCCCCTTCCTAAGGTCATAAGATGACCTGGGTCTAACTGCATCTACCCTGCATCTTTGATGCAACAAACGACCCCCCATATCCTAATGCATGTGCTATGTAAGATAATAGTATAGACATGAAGTTAATAATAGATAAATAGAAGTTGAAGGTGAATTCTAGGAGAAGTACATGGAAAGAAGCTTTAGGTTTGTTTTTTTTTTCCTCTCATTTACAACAATGCCACCCTATTAGCTACTCACCAAACCTTAAAGAATGTATGCAAGGGTAGGTTCTAGAGGTCCTTTAAACTCTATGAACTTACGCATTTCTAAAAACGGTTTCTTGGTCGCATCGAAGTTTAAGTGGAGTAGTCTAATCGACCCTGAACGATGGTTGCCTCACTACTCCCAGAACTTACACAATGGCTCCTTATCCTAAGGTTCTTAGACAGCCCAGGTTTTTTTTTTAATTGGCAAAACCCGGTTACCGGGGGGGTGTGGGGGGGTCGCCAGCCCCAATTTTATTAATAATTAAAGTTTTACAATGAAGAGGGGGGCTTATACCTGACCTCTTTTTTACATGTTTGACTTGCATGAAAATATAAATAAGGATGTACTACATCCCTTACATTGTTATATTTGCAGAAAGTAAACAAGGGAGTACTACTCCCCTTACAATGAGATTGGTAACTAGATAGAGCTAGCTATGAATTAAAACTGCTACAATGCTACAAACCATCTAAATCTTTTTTTATGATTATTTTCAAATCAGGAGACAAGCCTTCAAAATGGAGTAATGTGAAATCCTCTTGCCTCCCTCGAGCATCCTTGGCTATCCTATCCGCAGCCTTATTCTTTTCCCTTCTGATGTGTGTTACCTGTGCTTTGACTTCCTTAATCATCTTCCTTGCCCATGAAATATCATTCCAGACATCCCACCTTGTTACTTCTGAGGAAAGCCATTTGGCCACAACCAGGGAGTCTGTCTCAATGCATATGTTCTTTACATTGTACTTCCTGCATAACTCTAGACCTTTTTTAGGAGCATGTAGTTCAATAATATCAATAGACTTAGATTCGGTTTTGAATCCAAATCCCCATAAAAATTTACCTTTGGAGTCTCTTAAGATACCACCTCCCCCCCCTTTGCCTTTAGCGAGGCTGCCATCAACATTGAGTTTCACCACATTGGGGGGAGGAGCATTCCATGTAGTGATTTTACGAATTGCTTTGTTTCTACTATGAGTTATATTCTTAAAAATTAACTCGTCATCCTTGATTTGTTTCTTAGATAGTGGACATGCCTTCCCGAACATTAATAAATCATTAATAATATCATTAACAATCACATTTGCATTCTTCCTTAAATTTCTGTGTTTTCGATTATTTCTCTCACCCCAGATGTGCCATACTGTAATTGATGGCACAAATGTCCTAATGTGGTTTGAAATATTACCCGTCTTACTTTTCCAATATTTTAGCATTACATCTATATGATTAATATTAGGGAAAGGTAAAATTCCAAAAATTTTACCAATACCGTTCCAAACTTCCTTTGCATAATTACATTTTAAGAGTACATGTGCAATAGACTCACATTCAGAAAGACAGTTCACACATTGAGAAGCCATTGATCTTCCCCATGCGCATTGTTTATCATCCGTAGGAATGAAAGATCTCACAGTTCTCCACATGAAAAATGAAATCTTAGTTGGGAGAAATTTATTCCAGAAGAGAGGGCAGATAATCGATTCATTATCTCTCCTTCTAATCAAGTTCCAGGCATTGGAGACTGAAAAAAGACCGTTTGGAGACTCTTTCCAAATGACTGTGTCCTTAGCGCCATGGGTAATGGATAAGGACAACATCTCTTCTCTGTATTCACTGGGAAGAATCCTTTCTATTAAGTCCCTATCCCATTGGTTATTAATCCAAAGGTCTTTGACTAAAATCCTTGGATACGTTACTCGTGTTAGTTTAAATAGGTGACCTCGTGGGTGCCATTGATCATACCAAAAACTTATTTCGCCCCTCCCCAAACCATGATAAATGTATTTCTCACCTAACTCCCTAGCCCTTAAAATCCTCTTCCAAAGAGGAGAAGAAACCCTTGAAGCCACCATTTCGTTTGGGTGTTTCCCTTTCAGATATTTGGAGCTGATGAACTCTGTGAAAATAGATGTCTCATTCCTTATTTTCCACCAAAGTTTAACTTCCAAGGCTTGTGAGAACTCTCTCATAGACCTAACTCCTATTCCACCTTCACTCGTGGGAAGACATAGTTTCCCCCAAGTAGCCCAATGCGTCGATTTGGATTCATTCGAGTCTCCCTAAAGAAAACTAGCAAACATGCCCTCTAATTTTTTAATAGCCCATATGGGGGGTTTAAAAGCTTGGAACAAGAATAAAGGGAGTGAAGTTAGTACACTTTTTATGAGACATATTCTACCCCCAGCAGATAACCACAGGGAGGACCAATGATTAATTTTATTAGAGACTTTTTCAAAAATGGCATCAAATACTTGTCGTTTTTTAGGGCCGACCACCAATGGACATCCAAGATATACCATTGGTGTATTTTGAGTTTTCATCCCAGTAATTGTTTTGAGCTTCCTTTTGTTAGCCGATTTAAATTTATCGGGAATTAAAATTGAGCTTTTCTGAATATTGATCTTTTGACCCGAGACTCTTTCATAATGTTTAAGGAATGTTATAACTTTTGTGACAGCAGGAGATGCACCATTCAAGAACAGAATACAGTCATCAGCAAAGCTGAGATAGGAAATCCACTGTTGAGATGATGTCCTGAACCTTATTGAGCTAAATCTATTATAGAGGGAGTCTAATCCCCTTGCTAGATATTTTGCAGCAATGATAAAGAGTGAAGGAGAAAGGGGATCCCCTTGCCTCAGACCCCTGGAGGATTGAAAGAAACCTGAACTTTTCCCATTGACCAGCACTGAAAACCAGCTATTGCACATAATCCTCTTAACCATGTATGTAAACTTCCAGTGAAATCCTAAGTTATCAAGCATTGAAAAAAGAAAGACCCAGTCAATCCTGTCATATGCCTTTTCCATATCAAGTTTCATGATAATGTTACCTCCCCTAACTCTTCTATTTAAATCATACAGTAGTTCTTGGGCCAGAAGAATGTTGTCGAGGATGTTTCTCCCTTTCACAAATCCTGATTGATTAGGAGTGGTAATTCTAGGAAGGATATCACTAAGTCTGTTGCCTAGGATTTTTGAAAAAAATTTTGATGATGTATTACAAAGACTGATTGGCCTGAAGTCTTTCCATTGAGTAGGAGTGTTTGATTTTGGGATTAAGACTATGGTGGCTGCTGTATAAAATCTAGGAAGAGGGAATCCATCAAAAAACTCTATTGCTGCTTCATAGAAATCCTTCCTTATAACCTCCCAGCAGTGTTTATAAAACATCCCTCCGAAACCATCTGGCCCCGGCTCCGAATCAGTTTCCAGTTCCATTATCACTTTAGAGACCTCTTCAAATGTAGGAGCGAACACCAGCTTCTTATTTTCCTCCTCACTAATAATCTTGGACACCCAACTGGGACAATTAAATGGCTCTACTTCACTGTCTCTAGATAATAGGTTTTTAAAAAAATTTGCAGCAGAAGGACCGAGGTCCTCCCCGACAATCCACGAACCACTGCTATCCTTTATTTTTGTGATTGCATTTTTGACTCTCCTTTCTTTAACAACAGCATGATAGTATTTTGTGTTTTTGTCCCCATCTCTCAGCCACTTCACTTTGGCTCTTTGCTTCCAAAAAATATCTTCTTGTTCAATCAGTTCCACGAGTTCCTTTTTCGCTTTCTGTAAATTTATATATGATGCTTCCTGTCCATCAAGCATATTCTTTTTTTCTAGTTCATTAACACGTTCTTTAGCCTCCTTGACTTTTTTGTGTATGTTGCCAAACACCTCTCTATTCCACTTAGCTAGAGAATGACTTAATCTTTGTAATTTAATTTGGAATCTAATCAATCCTTTATAGTTGCAGTCAGCGTTCCATGATGACTCCACTAAATTGAGGAATGAGTGGTGCCTCGTCCACATATTCTGAAATCTGAACTTACAACCCCTTGCTCCAACTTTGTTTGAAAATTCCACGAAGAGAGGCGCATGGTCTGAGCATGTTCTATTGAGGTGAGTTACATTAAAACTTTCAAATTTGACAGTCCATTCATTGTTAACCAGAGCTCTATCTAATCTAACATGGCTTTTCTTTCTAGACCAGGTGAATGGACATCCCTTAAATCCAGCATCCGCTAATTGGCATCTATTAATACAATTCTTAAAATCTAAGCTTGATCCTTCATCATTTTTTGAGCAGCCTTTTCTCTCATGTGGAGATAGAACAGCATTGAAGTCACCTAAAACTAACCAAGGACAGTTATTCTGATCAGATATGGACTCCAAACCCTCCCACAGATCTTTACGACTTGATCTTGAGCATTTCGCATATACCGCAGTAATTTGAAAACAAAATGAGTTATTTAACCAACATGACAGGTGGACAAATTGTTCAACATCATATAAACAATTGCATTCTAGTTTATCATGCCAAAAAATCCAGATTTTCGAGTTTAAATTAGATCTAAAATTTTTAAAGTTTAGTGATTTTGCCACTTTTTCTATGTTACAGCTGGGGGTCATTGGTTCACTAATCATAACCAGCTGCAACTTATTTAATATGATCAATCTGTGTAGTCTCTTCAAAGACCTACTATTCGCTATGCCCCTTATGTTCCAATACATGCAATTCATGGTAAATCATTAATTGAGGTAAAGTAGATTCCACCTACCTCGCGGTAACTGGGAGAAGAGGGAGCAGAATGTGCACCTTTGTTCTTGGCTATGGCAGCAGCTGAAGAACTTACATATAAGTCGTCCATTGCTCTTCCTTTTAGCACTTTTGGTGTTGGGTCATAATCTGAGTCATACTCAGCTTCAGACGATTCGTCAGTTTCTATCAGCTCACCCTCCTTGCCTTGGTTTTCTAATGATCCGTTGCTTGAGATGTCATCTGAAATACCATTTAAGGAGCATTGATAATCATTTAACTTACCTTTGTCCTGAGCATCCCTAGAACCGGAGGAAGGAGCATCGGGGACTCCTCCTGCAGTATTAGCTTCCACTGGAATAACCGTGCTGGATACTTTATTTGGATCTGATACAATCACAGAAGCAGCAACCTCTCTCTGGGAAGGCTGATCTTTAGCATTATCATTTGTCTTACTGTGAACATCATCCCCAACAGTATTGGAAGGATACTCTTTTCCATCCCTGACGTTCACCTCAGCTTTCTCATAATCTTTGTTCGTTTTGGAACACTGACCCTCTTCGACATTTTCCTCTTTTCCCTGCTTCTCAATAGACAGTTTAGGTACATATATTTGCTTAGTTTTGCCTCTATTTTCCTTCTGAGAATTCTTGCTGTCTCCCTTTTCTGTTTTGTCATTTTCAATTTCTTTTTCCTTACCTTTATTAGCACCAGATTTACACCACTCTATGGCGTGTCCCATTTTAAAACATCCTAAACAATAATCTGAGGAATTTTCAAACACCACATGCTGAAAATATCCTTCTTTTTCCGTCCCAATCCATATTCTTCCATTTCTTTTTTTTGATACATCAATTTCGACCAGAATTCTAGCCACAGATGGCCTTGTTAAGTTTGCAGTAGGTTCATCTAACTTTAGTGGAGTACCAAATGCTGATGCTAATGCAAAAAGCATGGATTTGTCATAATAACGAATTGGAAGATTAGGGAATGCTATCCATACCGGAGCAATTGGGCTTTCCTTGTTAAAGTGAGCGTTCGTAGACTATTTGATCACCCTCATCCGAGAGGAATTGATCATCCATGTCCGCTTCTCCCAGATTCCGATGTAGTCCTCTTGTAGAGATGGCCGAATGAGGATTTGTCGCTGATTAATAAGGCCAAATTCAACCGTTCCTTTTAATCCCCTAACGATGAAGAAATCCCTGATTGCTTGCATTGAAGGTCTAGAGTATGTGAATGAACCAATCAACGCGTATCTCAGGGGGGAGCAGAGTTTATCAATTTCCTCATCCTTGAGTAGTACCGCAGGTTCCCCCTTGAACGTAGTGGCTTTCTTCACTCCTAGGATAGTTCCTTGTTGGGTGATCGATTCGCCCACCACCTCCGCAAAGGACTTCTTGAGACTGCGTGGGGATCTAGCAATCTCATTAGCCCCTTCCTGATTATCACTAGTTCTGACTTCTACCATGAAGTCAGAGAAATCCTGACAGCATCCACGAAATTCCAGAAGAAGCACTAGAAATCGCCAAACCCTACTGCTGTTGCCTTCCTGGAACTAAGTCTATCTTAGTTAAAACTCAATTCCAGCAGAGCGGTTCATTCTGTTCCAAAAAAATTGAAGAGTCAGCCCCCAGAAGTTGAAACGACACATCCAGATTGTCGTCGATCTGCAGAACGTTGGAGTAGCAATATAACAGCAGTAATCAATAACGTTAATGAATGATAGCAGTGATGGTTGAAGGCGTTAAATCTCATCAAATCCTCCCGACTAATCGGAACAGACCAATTGGGCGAAAATCTGAAAAACCCGATATTTGGAAAAGTTTCGGCTATGGATCGAATGAATCAGATGAACTCAGAAGTCCTTTTGAAGAATAGGAGAAAGCCTTGCATTTAATTGGATTCCGAAAAGATGTGATTTTGACCCGTTTATAGAGGATATTTTCTTCTACAATTGGTCGTTTCGTAATCTTGTTGGAGCAAATGAAGAGATTTGAGCCAAAACGAGGTTGTTGTGAAGCTTCTATCGAATATCTAATATCTAAAACTTAATGTATATACTTATTCTTAATTTAAAATAGATTTGTACCGGTTATTTAATTCATTCATTGTTGAGTGGTTAGAGATAGTCGATAAAGGATTTGAAGTGGTAGAATTCCAGTTAACGGTTGCAAAGCCTTCCCAAGTACATGGTGCTTAGTTATTGCTGTGCTTATTAGGACCTAGACTATAGCCGGACTAACTCATATATGGCCTAAATGATTAAATTTACTAGTTGTGTTTAACCCACTCGCTTTAGGAGCTAGTAGCAGTAGTTTCTTAGAGGAGTAATTGCTGATCATATGTGAGGTTTCCCTGCTGGACTTTCATATGAGATGACGTAAGTTAAATATTAGGTTGCTGGACTCTAGACTCTGAACTTTAAACTCTAGGCATAAAGGACTTTAAGGAAAACTTATACTATATCCACCTATATATATGGACAAAGGTCATAGTATAGTAAGGTTGTAAGAACCCTTATATTGTTTGCTAGCCTAAATTAAAGATAATTAAATTGTTGTTTATTTATATGTTGTTATAGTTGTATTATATGCTTATATATGTTTTGGGCTTGGCATCTGTGTGTGTTGTGCACCTATATTGGGTTTCGGCTCGTTCTTCTATTTTTATTGCTATAGGTCAATTCGGTAAATTTTACAAGAAGCATGAAATTTACTATCATTGATTGGGAAAGGGAGGCGGTTAGTTCTATTTGTTATAAAAGATTAAGATTTGGTTATTGGGTATAATTATGGTTGAAGTGACTCGCTTGTAAGTCACTAGAGTTGATATATTTGTAAAATTGTTGTTTTATACTTGATAAGCGGTTATTATAAGTGATTATAGAGATTATAATTGGTTTTAAAGCCTTATCATAATCCTGATTAGCAGAGACACGTAATGAGTTATAACACCCTTTGATTCTAAGGCGTTACATCTTGTCGATGGCCAAATTTTATATATACTCAAGATTCCTCCTCGTTTAGTTTTAGCTAATTAGTAGGTTGACTACCCTATAAAAGAGGACTTCTGAGCTTTGGAAGCATGGATTTGGATCAAAACATCATGGTAATAGAAAATGAATTGAGCAATGGAAAAATGATCCCCAAATGAAGGTTATACTTTGATGATGCAGCAAATATCTCTAGATGTGGAATTGAGGTAATATTGATCTCTGCGATTGGTAATAACTCTAATAGTAGCCATGTCAACTTTCCTTTACACAAATAACATAGATAAATACAAAACATGCATACTAAGCCTCAAAAATGGCTAAGATGTAGATATTGCAATATTAGAAATCTTTGAAAACTCATCCTTAATCATTCTCTAAACATTGCGTAAATATATCATGAAAGGTTACAATTTTATTCCTTATCACAAACATTTGGAGGGATTAAGAAAGCTTTGACGATATCTCATATAAGTATGTCTCTAGAAATCATGATTAATTTTTAGATGCATTTGCTATATTAGTATCGATGGTCTATGCTTCATATGGCATTAAAATTTAACTGTTGAAGCTAAAGGTTAAAAAGAAACTGGCTTTTTGTTTATCTACAAGAAAAGTTAAGAAGAAAAACCTTGGTATTATGAAATAAAAAAACTACTTAGAATCAGCAAATTCTCAGCAAGGGTAAATAACAATGACAAGAAGATGTTGGAAGGTTAGCAGTTACTTCCTACTTTGTTGTAGCACCTTATGCATAAGATCACTTAACACCACACTTAGAGGTACGTAGATGAATAGGAATCCGAGAGTTAATGAAAAAAGTATACGAAAACTTATGTAAACTCATATGAATGAATACATGTTAGCATAAAAGATAATGAGAATGGGTTATTTTGAATCGACAATGGAATCATATTATATTAAGTACCTTAAGCAATGTTAGTTGTCACCTTTACTAAGTGTAAGCTAACAAACTAATGCATTTTCGTAAGAACAAGACGTATTAACAACCCCTTGGTCTTTCTCAATGTAAGGGATGGATGCAGTAAGACCAATCTTCCTTTAAGCCTCAAATGGATATCAATTCATAGTGGTCGCCATAGATTACAAAGTGGGTTGAAGCATTTGGTAAAATTCAAAATGTAGCATCATTTAAAATGATTATTTGTGTATCATACTTGCATAGTATAACTTATGCTTATATATATTATTTTTCAAGACAAAATTGTATATTGAAAAACTCATAGATATTTTATTCATGTAAGATGACTTATTTTTTAAATCATTTTTGGAAGAATTTAGGTAAAAGAGACTAAGAAAGCATCCTCACAAAGTGACACAAAAAGAGATTGATTTAGTTTGTGTAAATATAACACCTTTTCATGGAGGAACATATTAATAGGTCTTTCTTTTCCAAATTTTATGAACTTTGACTAAGTTCTAAACCTAAGATTTGATTTAATATAAGAGATGATATCACAACGATATATAAACTTTATTGAAAATGTGCAATTTATTATTTGTATTTTGAAAAAATCAATTTACTACTACTTAATTAATATTTTTATGACCGATTTTACTACCTAAACTAATCTTGTTATGCTCGTTTGCAAATGTGGACAATAGGATGAACTGGAAATTGAACTTTTTACCCACCCTAAGGCCACAAGGTGGCCATGATAGCCACTTAAAGTAAAGCGGTTACCACTTAGTTTAAAAAGTGGGTCGTTTATATTTATGTCAGCAAATGTACTTAATATAGTTAGTCCATTTAGCATAAATCATCATGAAAACTTTAATTAAGTAGCAATTAGATATTTTCAAAGTATAGGTAGTAAACTGTATATTTTGCGAAAATTTAGGTATTATTTGTAATATTGACCCTTAATACAATTACAACCTACTACATAGGGAAATTGATAAGAGAAATTGAAAAGGGATTAATAGTCATGATTCTATTACATAAATGTATTTTCAAGTCAAGATATTTTCATAGTGTAGTGCTATAAATATTAGTTCGTTAACATAACGAGTCAAATTCAATTCCCTCTCTCTTAATAATTATAATAATAGTCGGAGAAAAATAAAAATGGTGACTCCCTAAAAAAAAAAACATTTATGAGCCGGATTGGTAGAAACACGTGAGAGAGACCCACTAACATCCGACCAATGACCCCTCTTTCTCTCTCTCACACACATAATCTTCAAAGTTCCACACCATTCTCTACATATATAAGTATATATTTATACATACTTGCAAACATTTGATAATGTCATATTATATGAAGTGCCTATAGATGAATGATTTGGACAGCCCATCTTTGGAAAATCTGTTGGCTGCTTACTCTTGATGATGTGTCCCTCCTTAGATCTCCAAATATCCTTGGAAAACCGTATATCTCTCTAGCTGAATCTGTGTGCTCAATTCCATTGGGAAAAAAAAAAAAAAAAGAGAGTATATTAATAATTTAATATCAAAGGACCTATCAAATCACTCCACGTCATTATTAATTTATTGCAGTGCCATATCTCGACTTGCAATACCATCCCATGCAAGCTTGAAAACAACCGATGTGCGCCTTTCTTCATCGGGCATGTGTAAGTGTATCGTATGAATACTAAGAACCATGCAATCTTGAAAACAACAATATTATTAATAATATTGTTTGTTACATCATATATTTTGGAAACTTTGTGTATATGTATAACTAATAAAATCATATTTTGGTGTAATAATCTTTACCTACAACCTATCTATTAGTTTAAATTTTAGGACATAAATGTCATAAATGTTAAAAAAAAAAATTGACTTACTTTAGTGTGATTTGAGGTGTAATACATGTCTATCAACTTTAGAAAAAAAATTACATAATTACAAATTATATAAAAAAAATTACTAAAATATCGATGCAATATAAATATAACATTATTATTTATACTGATATCACATCCTTACAATGTGATACAATTACAGTACACAAAAATTAATATCAACTCTTGAAGATACGATGTAGGTATTATATTAGTATCGAATATTCAAAATGCCACATAAAAATGGTATTTTGATAATATTTTTTATCTAATTTGCATTTATATAATATTTATTAATTTTGATGGTAAGCATAAATTTCTTGTGTCATTTGATAATTATATACTATATTTATGGTTGTAAAATTTACATTTCTATCTAAAATTAGTATAAACAGAATCATAGAATCGTATAGAATAGTATAATCGTAATCTTATAAAATTGTACACCTAAACTCCTAATTTTACAAGAGTTCATATCTAAATAATTTTGTCATCATTTTAACTATGAAAACCTTATAAAATTGTGAATTAATAGAATCATATAAATTAACTCACGACTTAAACAACCATGAGTATATTACCTGTTATCTCATACTTAGAGTCCATGATTAAATCATAATCATGTATTTAACATTAGATGTAATAAGTAGGTAACCCTGTTAGAACCCAAAAACTAAAATTTGCTTTGTTAATCATAGCCAATGCCTAATAGGTTTTAAATATGTTTTGAAGGTTATAGAAGTAGAATTCTATTTTAATTTTGGAAACTTGCTCCTTAATTGTAGGATATATAATACAACATTTTTACAATGGAGCCAATATTCTAAGGTTTATAGAGTATATATTTCAAAGTAACTTCTACTCACACTAAAAAAACTTTTTTTAACTCAACGATTACCTATTGCCCAAGCCAATTTGCCCATTATGGAAAGAATCCTAAAACATATTACATCATTTATCCATTTGTCACCTCTCATTTTCTTCTTAAAGTATTATTATTGTCTTCTTTCCTTTAACATTTCTCATTTTCTTTTTGTCGTTGTGCAATTTCTCTTGATTATAAGCAAATCTCGACTCATTTTAATCCATGCTCTTTTTTTTATTAGTTAGACTTTCGTCTTTTCTTTTCTATGATTTCAAGTATCCGTCACTCGTTCTTTTCTTGAATTAGATTAGCTTATGATAAGAGGATAACATGTTCGTATGTAACTTTCACCCCTCAAAAGCTACTGATGGATGATGTACTTTGTTTTCCTTTCTCAGCTGTCAATACTCGTTATTGTAATCATCGTGACAATGTTTGATCTTTAATGAACTGCATTCTTTTTGATGGCCAAAAAAGAGCAAAAAAATTATCCCCTGCAAATTGTTTTCTGTTTCCTCTAATGAAAAGAATCATCTAAATATTTTCATAATCGTAGTTTGAGTCTTGTTGAAGTATTAATTCTTGAATCATTATAAATTTGGGGAAGGCCAGTTTTAGATATCTGAAGGGGAAAAAAAAAAGAGTTAAAATATTCAGTGAAATTATTGAAATGGCGTATAATTCTAATAAAGCCTTTTTCAAGAACTAAAATTTTCCTTATGCAATCATTGACATAACTATCATAAGTAGGATGTGACGTATATCTACCTTATGCAATCGATTAGGTTGTGTATTTAAAACTTGGAGGAAGTGTTGCTATGCTTTTATTTTGTGTATGCTACGTTAATATAAAACCAATGTATCATACGTAATAAATGCAATATTAATATTAAAATTAAAATCACAATTATTGTATGCAACTTTGTCATGCTATTTATGTAATTAATTTGGTGTAAGTAATATTTATTTATTTTTATTGGCAAACATGCAAATTCCTCATCATAAGTATCGAGTGGTAAAAGATTATTAAAATATATTCTATCTATTTCCTTTGGCCATTGTAATTTACTATTTCTAATGCACAAGTATGTTGGTCCACTCTTTAGATGAGTAATACAGTTTCTCCCTTGTGTCACTTGCCCAATATGATAAGCTCAGAGCAATATAAAATGAAATGTGATGCTACAACTGTTTCCTTCGTATGGAATTTTAAAGGATAGGTACGACATTTTTCAAAAAGAAAATCACCATTTTACAATAAAATTATAAAATATGGAAAATTACAGAATAATATTACATAATTTTCCCATAAATTGTAATAGAAACTTCTTAGTTATACATAATTAAAATTTAATAGATATTATATTAACGGTAAAATAAAAAATCGAATTGAAGTAATGGATATTATCGGGTACTTATATACTCTAGGTATAGAAGAATTTGACTTTCAAAATCTGAAATAGGCGCGATTCTCTAGTCATTCATTGTAGTTTCATTTTGAGTCAGGGTGAAATTCCGGACAATTTACTAATCCGGTAAAAACAACAAAAGGTATATTTTGACATTTTTGTAAACATGACTTACCGTTTTATTTTTCAATAAAAACAGTGACTTGTATTTTATTACTACATTAATGTTATTTAATTAGGAGACATGTATAAGCTTTTGAAGATAGGTCTATTAATAAAATGGTATTATTAAATATACTTTAATTAAAAAATTTAATAAAAATGAAAAAAATTAAAAGAAAACAAAAATGAAAAAATTAAAGGAAAAAAAAAATAATGCTTAACAAAGTAACAAATCACCACTAAAAGGTATCACGTGACCTTTCTTAAGTATTAACAGGCTACCCTCAAATATGAAGTAATTGGCAACAACCACGTTAACATGGTGGGTGGCAACTCATAGTTGTTATTTTGGCCATACGACCTACCTGCTATAGTGGATGGCTACACTTATGGACAAAGTTTCTCTTATGGGTTATTTTCTTTAACTGTTTGTGGAATACCTTTCATTGTTAGAATATGTTATAGGCGATTTTGAGAATAATGGGCACTCAGATCTAGACTGATTTGTCTAATGCATGTGCATGAGCTGAGCTCTTGAAACCTATTCTAGCCTGTTGTCCCAAGCTGACCCCCTTAGCAAATTGGGTATCTCCTACCAATATCAAGTTATGCAAGAGCCCTCCAAACCACTTACAGTATGGAATTCAATCTAACCAAAAGAGGAACTCTGGGTTCTTGAAGACTTGCGCCCTTAAGCCTAAGTCGACTAGGCTCAACCCACGAAGTTCGAACCAAGATGCACAAGAGCGATTCAGTATACATTGTCAAAAGACAACCGTCACCAGCCCACTTCTACCAAATCTAGAGTACATCTTGGATCGTGACTAGTACGTGACACAACCTTTCAAAAATAGCTCAATTTTATCTATTATAAATAAAGGATGAGATATCTTAATAACTCTTTCTTAATTGTTACACACTTAGCCAACATTATAATCCTATACTTTCATTTATTCTCTCTTTAAAACCCTACTAGTTTAAATATTAGAGTAGTCATACTCAAATATCTTTCAACACCCTCTTTAACTTACATTTGCTCTCTTGTGAGTGTTAAACGGCTTGTTTGAGATCCTCAAACGCTCCTCTAAGTTCTTAAAGCAACAGAGCATATGGTATGATTTTTGGCTTTGGGAAAAAAATATTATAATTGTTAGATATTAAATTATAAAAAGTTGATGAATAATTACAAATTGCTAGCAGTATTACAAAAATTCTGAAGGAAACGTATGAATAACGGGAAATTTTGATATACTTCTATTTTTAGCTGGATTCCAATAAGGACGTGAATTAGTATACCACATCATGTTCATTGGATAATAAGATTCCAATGGACTGGAAGCCGTGGATACTTGTATTATAAGAGCAAATTGAATTCTGTAAAATTTGATTTCGTAAAATTAACCAATATTTGGGTTGCCATCTTGTGCTAGGATAATATTGTGAAGCTAGGAAACGTATAAAATCACTCTTCCTTTCACCCCTTAAAACAGAATATGGTAGGAATATCCCTAATTCTGATAGCGATCTCAATCCACGTGAAGATATATTAAAACTCATTTGGTTTATTTAGAGAAAGACGTTTTCATCACATAAAGTACAACTTGTGCATTTATAAATTTCACCCCATAACCCCATGCTCTTTTGTCTCTTATCCCTAGTCTTTCACTTTATGGGGGAAAACAAATTTATAACGAAGACCACCCACCCCGATTCCATGTATTTTGTTCAATAATGTACGTGAAACCCTTATATAATACAGCTATCTTATATATTTGTATGGACATAAGAAATTTACCTACTTGCAAAAGTAATTTAGCATCCCGTTGGGATTTGCAACTTCTCCATTTATATCCTCTTAAATTCTGTTGAATTTATTCTCTTAAAATACTGTAACATGTAATAGGTAAGTTAAGGGCATCATAATGAGTGAAAGGAGAAGATCAAAATTAAAAGGATCCATTTTCTTCTCGTGGCATGAAAAAAGATTATTAACATAACAAGTGATATCGATAGTTGGTATATAAATATTAATAAAATTTGGATACATTATAAATAACTATTTCAAAAAATACTAATTATTTTTTTCATATATCAAAATTTTATTACTAATTTTATACTACTTATTGATCTAAATGACATATTAGTACTATTGAATTATTCTTTCCATGGCACTTCCTCTTAGCTTTGGAGAACTTTTGGATTTCATTTTTAAAAATATTAAAAAGAACATATATTATTCAATTTCATTCGTTGTTTTTCATCACGTAATTGTACCTCAGCCTCCCACTTTATTTTTTTTTATTTTTATTGTTGCTACGAGAACACAATCGTGAAGAATAAAATACTCCCAAATGAGAAACCCATGTGACATCATCCGTCCAAATCTAGATGGAGTTGAAATAAAAACTATATAAATTCACCATCATTTTTCCACAATCCACACTATACAAAGCTTCTCTTTAATTACAAGTATCTCCCCATCCTCTCTCCCTCTTTATCTCCCTCCCCATCTCCACCCATGAAGGCTAAGTTTCTTAAGAGGCCTCTTTTCACTTGCAAAAGTTTAGGAAACAAGATACTAAAGCATTCATTTGAAGACATATGGAGGAGTTGCATAAAAGGTGAGAACTATGACATACCTAAAGATGTGCCTAAAGGTCATCTAGCAATATATGTTGGAGAAAAGTGTAGGAGATATGTTGTAAAGATTGAATTGCTCAAGCATACCCTATTCAAGGCACTTCTTGATCAAGCTGCTGAGGTCTTTGAATTCACAGCCACATCAAAGCTTTGCATTCCTTGCAATGAGAGTGTCTTCCTAGCCATCCTTCGCCACGCCCGGCGTAAATCGGTCCGAGGATTCGCATTCTGCTTTGAATAAGAAGTTCCTCCATGTTGAATGTTGATGATGATGAGAGGATTCAACAATGGATCCGCTTACTAAATTGCGAGAGTACGTGATTTTGCAATTCGCCGGATTATACTTAACTTAGCATGTACAATTGTAAAAATGAGATGAGATGGAGATAATATAGCATTTGGGATTCATTAGTATTAGGTGCATGAAAATTATAATGTGATGCATAATCGCTTTTACATTCATCTATAGTAATTTTCTTGATATGGCTAGATAAAAATTGTTTTGTGTGGTAATCCAATTCGTCCATACGGTTGTAAACGAGCTACGTCAAGCCGAGCTTTTAAAGATTGAAACTTGACTCATTTAAAAATTATTGAATTCAAACTCAAGTCGAGCTTTTTATCGAGCCTAAAATTGAAGCTCGAGCTTAGTTCATTTAGATAAATGAGCTTTGTCTTGAGTTCAAACTTGGCTCGTTTGCTAATCGAGCTTAAACCGGGTCAAGCCTAATGTGACCTAATCTTGAACTTATTAACGAGCTTAAATATATAAAATGAGAAAATATATAAATAAATAGATGAACAAACAGTGAATAAAAATTATATTATATATTATTTGATAATACAATATATATTATATAGATATTAGTCTTTACATTTTAATAATATATAATATTTGTAATATTTATAATACATATAAAATTTGTAAACATATTCATAAGCCTAAACAAGCCGGCTTGCAAGTTTACGTAAACAAACTCGTAAGCATGAACTGAAACTCGAATTTGGCTTATTTAGGTAAATGGGTTTTATCTTAAGCTTAAGCTCGGCTCATTTACTAATCAAGCTCGAGTCAAACCATGTTTAAAACGAGTGGAACTTGACCAGCTTGTGAGTAAGTCGGTTCATTTGTAGCCTTATTCATCCATGCTAATTGGTAAGCTTTCCTAAGTATAAGTAGTTTTAATGGTATTAATGTACTATTTGAATTGATTAGTGGTATATAAATACTAATAAAATTTTGATATGTGAAAATATAAAATAGCTACTTTTTCAAAAATTAAGTATCTTCATTATCAGATACTTAAATATTATTGATACTTAATATTATAATATTAAGTAATGACAAGGACTAACCAGAGATGGTGGGTAAAGAATGTAAGACTATGAAAGTCATAGTTGATTGCCTGCTTGAGTAACATTAGCATCACAAAACAGCGGCAATCATTCAAATTATATGTTAGTATCAAACATGCGTACGTTGCTACAATTTTACAATGTATGCTTTTGTTGCTTCTTATCTTCTTACTGCATCTTTTCCCTATTTAAGAAAGTTCATTGAATTGAAACTATAAAAGGGCACTAGCACTAGTTTTTTAAAGTGCTCTCCCGCAAAATTATAGCTAGAAGTAATTTTTATCATAAATTTAATTTGGAAAAGTGTAAATTTATGACCGGTTTATTTTGAGGGAATGGAATAAGTACCATCGAAATTCTTATTACCTTATTTACTTAAAATTTAATTAAATTTTTTTTCTTGGTAACTTTTCCATTCATCTCTCAAGGAAATAGTTGTTACTTTGTAAATGATAGAATATCTTATTCTATCTCCATAGCGAATAAAAAGTTTAAATGATGGAAAATTACATCTTAACCAATGAGAAAAGTTAACTAACTTTTAGTTATTTTCTAAAAAGACCATATAGGATCACATTGATATTTTTGGTTAAATTCCCTAAATGCTAGAATAATTATTTCCTATAATAAAAAATTACATGAAATAAATATTAAAATTTATATTTCTAGTAATAATCATTGTCAAGGCATATCTTTTTCGTTCCTCATCTGTTTCATTTCAAATGGTAAATGGACCGTTAGTTATCATCATTTGCCCACTTTTCTATCTAAGTTCTCGACTCATTTTTTTTTTATTTAACTTCTCAACAACGTTTTTAATTTTCTCAATTTTTACAAAAAGTAGAATATTTGTCACCTCCATTAAATTTTTAGTTTATTCTTAACATTTGTAACTCTTAATAGACTTTGGGATGGTCGATACCAAAGTGGCGGGGATTGTATGATGCTTTTATTGCCCTTTTATTTTCCTTTTTTTTGTAATTTTTATTATTATGTAATTAAATATTTAATAACATCTTTTATATATTATGTAATTAAATATGTTGAATATTATTATTAAATTAAATAAATTATTTTTTACAAACAAGAAGTCTCAATATGTCAAGAATAGATGGATAAAATAATTGCAAGTTCTATTTTTGTTAAAATTGGAAAACGTCGGGCAGTCAAAAGAAGTTTGATAAGGATTCAAATAATACTAATAAAAAAAAGATAAACCTTAAGATTAAATATGTACTTTCAATTCATAATTTAATATCACAAGTTATAGAGATTGTTAGTGAGTGAATCTCCTCTTGCTCTTATTATAGTACAAAAAATGAGTGAATTACGGAATGCAAATATGCAACGAGGTATCACTTGTTTTAGGAATATTGTATATTAAGTAACATTTTTTCCTTTTAATATGAAAGTAGATGCCAAGTACCTGTTTAAATAGTACTTGTCATAGCTCTTCACTTTATCTCACTCATAGAGCCAAAAAGAAAGATCTAAACAAGAAGAAAAATTGTAACCTAGAAACGTCAAATGAATAGTATCATAAAGTATGAGACAAGAGAATATATGTTTTGCGTTATGTTGTCTTTTGATGCTAAATGATAAGGTTTTAATAGTACCAACATTCATTAGTAGCAATCAACTTATAATTTTCTAAATAGTTATTTATTTAGAAATAAGCACCGAAAACAAAAACAGAACAATCTTAGTTTGATGGGCTTCTCTATAATACTCCGAGTATAAAACACCATCATGTGGTACGTTTTCCATATCAAGCGCCCTACATTTCCTTATAAACCTCAAGCAGCGAACAACGCTTAAGTTTGTTGGAGTGCCTCTCTTAGCACGGCACTTAGCACTGGTTTTTCCATTCTTTGGGCCCTTTTATCTAACAAATGTTAGACTCTATGAGCAACCGCCCATGCCAATTTCTATTTTTTAAAAATATTTTATTATTTTTTAGTAAAAATAAATAAAATATTATCAATGTAATATATAGTAATGAAAAAATATTATATTATATATATAAGTTTGAAAAGTAATAATAATATTGGACCCCGTTAATAAAAATTTAAAAAATTAATAAATAAATTTGGTGATGTAAACCTTTATAAAGTAAATAGTTGCTTATAAAGGAAAATTGCTTAAGATGTTGACGTTGCACTTTAAGTACTTCTTTTACATACCCACTTGTAAATATGCCCCAATACTTCCTTTAAAAGTGGTAGCATTTTAGATTATATTATATATATTTCTTTTATGATAGAGGGGCACAACGTATATTATATTATATGAGGCTTTAAAAATTAAACTTTGAAATATCATTTTATTTCATTGCAATAACTAAAGCTATCTATATATAGTATAAAGATTTCAATTAAATTTACTAATATAGCTCTTTTATTTCAACAAATACATATTCTACTACAAAAGGCATATATTGTACCACAATTCAGTACAATCTTAATATCTAGAATAAGCAATCAGTTGTCACATAATTAATGACTCTTCTATTCGTTTCACCTTTGGTATTAGTACTTAAACATGAATTTATCTATAATGAAATTATTTACCAGTATTATTACTCTATAATATGTTTTCATGTATTTAAAACAATTTATTTTGTATCCATAAGAAAAAATTCTTATTTTCTTTTCTAGTGATTATAACGAGGTAAGGAGAATTTGAATATGGTTTATTATACTTGAGAGACCAAAGTCTATGTTATTAAGCTACAAGACCATTGGAAAAAAAAAAAAAAACCTTATTTTGAGAAAGCCATCACTTTAATTATTTAATAATATGCAGTTATGTATATGTAAATTTGTTTTAAGTACAAGCTATTTTCTTATATACTACTAAAAATAAATTCTATATATAATCAAGAACTAAATTAAACAAGATTCATATTAACATTGATATACCTTTGAATTCAGAATATTTACTTAAAAAGGAACATTCTTGTCAAATTAAGGAAGGTTTATCATTAGCTCTATGAGTATTCTTATTTGCCTGCATTACATTACAACGGAACAGACTATTAAAAACCAATATAAAATTAGAATGAAAAGCGAGAATACACATTTAACTTAGTTTGTCTTCTACTTAACAGATAGTTAAAGGAGCACCATTCCACTCCTTTAAACACTCTAACAAAGGACTAATCAATTTCCCTACACAAATAGCTGAAAACACCTTATCAAAGTCATCGCTAGGCGATCGAATCTTCTCTCCAGTTAGAAGACATGTCCCAAGCTGTTCCCTAACAAACTTGTACAATGGATATGACCTACATTGTTCAATCCTATTGGGAATAGCTGGATTTCCATTTTCTAACTTTGTTTGAGCACTCTCCACTTCTTTAGGTAAGATGGCCTTAAGTTTTTCCTCGAATACTCCAATCTTTTGCAAGATAGATGCGCTTGGGTTCCTTTGGTCTTCGCTATTGAGTAATGCTTGGTCTATTAAAACTTGCCTTAGCTTTTGCATTAAAGGATAGTTTGGGCTGTAAGGAATATCTATATATGCGAAAACCTGTTCACGATCTACAACCTTTAGTAAATCCTTTTCGCAAAACCTGGTGAAATGAAGCTCACCATTTAAGCCCATGGTAAGGACTTGCTTAACAACCTTGTCAACCGTGTTTTGAATAGTGTTCTTTAGGTTTTCCTCAACGTGTCTTAAATCAATCGCTTGGCAAAGAGCAACCAGGAAATTAAACGACATTAACTTCAATACATCAATGGCTTTACCAGTTTTTCTTGAAGAGATGAGCCTTAAGGAATTCACATCCTGGTTATGTTGCTTGGCACTTTAGACATGATTTGTGACAGGATTAGCTAGGAATTGAAGTTCTGAGCAATACGATGCCATCGCGATTTTAGCGCCTTTGAACCTGTAATCCAAGCTAGGGTTCCAACTACTTGAGAGATTTGAAGGCAAACCATTGTTGTAAAAATCATTAACAAGTTTTGAGAATTGCGCGAACATTATTTTCCTAATCGAGGCAATGGCAAGGCCCGTATTGTCCATGGATACACCAATTGGTGTCCTTTGGAAATTCCCTTCATGAAGTGCCTTATTCCTTGAGACATCAATTAAGGGGTTGTCATTGACCGAGTTTATTTCCCTCTCAATCATTTTGATTGCTGCCCTAATTGTTTCAATTTAGGGCCTTAGCCACTAGGGAGATGTCTTTAGTGCATATCTATCTTGTTTAGGCTTTTGAAGTGGATCCATTTCATGTACCTTTTGGGCTTCTTTTATGTAGCTGCTTCCATCCAAGATGTGTTCCATAATAGTTGCAGCTTCGATCTGGCTTGGATGGTGCTTGAGTTTACGAGTTAAGTGGTCAGTAAATTTGAGCTTCCCTTGCATTACCTCTTCGAAAATGGTTGATATGACTTCAACTAAAACCGCCAATATATTGGCCTAAAAAAGAACCATGGAAGCGAGGCCTAACCCAACTGCGATGCCATTCACTAATGCTAGGTCCTCTTTGGGTTGCAACTCAAAAAACTCAATCCTAATATCGATAAGGTTAAAGGCTTTGGTCGGGTTAAGGGATTCTCTATTGGGCCCAATGGATTTGGAATTAAGCCTACCGATTAAGAGCCTAACAATGTAGGAGAGAGGGACTAAGTCACTCGAGGTAGTGATTGTTCCTCTTAGAGGCAA